>BJCM01209944.1:0-24072 GCA_018326385.1 Flaveria bidentis | reverse complement strand
TATATATATATATATTTAGGTACCTTGTGTAGGATTACTTTGGAACGTCGTTTATTATTTTATTTAGTCATCAATTATATACTTATTAATCATGTGAGTTTCATTGCCCCTTTTTATATTATTTCACACCATTTTAGGGTGAAACATGTTAAACGTATCAACTTACACTTGTAACCCTTTTGATACTTGTAAATCACTTGCAATTCATACTTTTACTTTGTCATGGTTATTTGCGTTATTTTAAGTCTTATATGAGATACATATTATATTGACAATCATTAACTATTGCTAGCCTGATGACGTCATAGATCTATGGGGCCTGACAAGTCTATTTGGTGCTAAAGCCGATGTATTGCCGGCTCCTGATGACGTATGACTTGTTCATCATAGGAACCAAGTACACTTAGCTAATCATATAAACTTGTAATTAAGTCAAGGTTTGATTGTAGCTATATGTGTTTTATAAACTTGCTAACTCATAACCTATGGGATGAATTGCTACTTGTAACGTTTGATATAATATGTATATTAAACCCTTGGAAACTCACCAATTTCATAGTTGACCTTTTATTTTTAACATGTTTCAGGAAATGCGCATGTTTGAAGTCAACTTTTGAAGCTTGCAATAAACTAGGATTTGGACCTATTTAAAAGAATAAAGTGCTTATGTTATGTTTTGTTTTGTTTGAAACTATTTCATGATTGAGACTCATGGTTGTATTTGCCTTTGAAACTTATAATAATAATATTTTCATTTAAATATAGCGTTATGTGATTGTGAATATCCTTAACCCTCACATCTCGATTATTTCACCATCAAGGTTGGGGTGTGACACCAAACATCATAAAAGGGGTAGTTACATGCATTTTCAGCTACAAAACAAGTTGAAAGTAGTAAAAACAGGGATCTAGTACTCACCTAATGCAACCTCAAGGCATCGCTCCTCCAAACCCAAGAGCACAACAAGTTCTAGCACCTAAACACCCCAAAATACATAATTGAACATATACAAACACATAAGCACATACCCAAAGGCCAAAACCCAGTCGAAAACAACCCAAAACAGCTAAAACTAACCTTAAACTAATCTTCTTCTTCTTCGTCTTCTTCTTCTCTCTAAAACCGGGAGAAACAATTTTCTCTCTCTAAAAGCCGATGGAAAGGTGATAATGCAAAGGTGTGGGTGGCCTTACCACCTTTATGAACAAAATAATCATAAATTTTGCCCCTTGTACAACTTTAACCCCTTGACTGGGGTATTTTGCTTTTCTTTAAATTTTCGGGTGTTATATAGCCCTTGATATGCAAAAGGCTCTACAATATCTGATTAAAGGCAAAGAAGGGGCGATAGTTCTTGAATGTTTTGAGAAGCTGAAGTTGCTTGGGTTAGATCTGGCTGATCCTTTATTCTTGACTACTATTCATATTTTTGGAGTTTCTTCGGATATGAGAGATGCATTGATGACATTACCACCGATTTCTAAGGCTTTGAGAGGGTGAATCTCAATAAGGGCAATAGGTTTAGGATTAATAAAGTAGTTAAGAATATTGTCTGTTTTTTGTGTTGAAAACAGTATTTGCTTTTGGTTGGTTATGGTTGAAAACATTATATGCTTTGTGTGAGAACCTTGAATGCTTTTGGTTGGTTATGTTTAGATCAATTAATACTTTTGGTTTGTTATGTTTAATGGTTTGTTTTGTTTAATGGTTTGTTATATTTAATTTTTGTTTGTGTTCTATTAAAACAGGATCATAATGAATTATAATAAGAAATTACTACTCGTAATTCTTATGTACTTGTATGTTCATTTTTTTTTTTGAGGAGAGATTTAGAATGAATGCAAGACAATGACTCTGTTATGTTGGGGCATAAATACATGTTAGAATTATTGCAAGAAAATCCTGAATAATGCGTTGAATTGCTATGTATGTTTCGTGAATCATTAGTCAGACTATGTGCTTACTTTAGAGTAAATTATTCGTTAAAGGATACTAAACATGTTTCGGTTGAGGAAAAGACTATGTTTTTTATGATAATTGATCATAATCAACGATACATGGTTATCAAGCATATATTCCAACACTCAAAGCAAATAATTCATAATTTTTTATGAAGTTTTGGATAAAATGACGATCTTTGCCAAAGATATGATAGAACCAACTTTTTTAAATCTAAATCCAAATATTTGAGACATAAGAAAAGATTACAACGTATTTTCAAAGGAGTGATGGGTGCATTTGATGGAACATTGATACATGTTGTTGTCCCTGCTATCAAACAAGATTTATATAGAGGCAGAGAAAAATAGATTGTTATAAAAACATATTAGCAATTTTTGACTATAACATGATTTTTACATTCATTGTGGTGGGTTGGGAATTGGCAGCACATGATTCTAAAATATTATCAAATGCATTATTAAATACAAATTTTCCATTCCCGTTATCACCACTAGGTATTTTAGTTGTTTGTTAAATATTTGTATTTTACTTTATTTTTTAATTATTTATATATATTTACAGATAAATATTGTATTTGTGATGCTGCTTATGCACACATACGAGGATTTGTGCATTGTCCAATAAAGAAAATTTTAACCATGCACATGCAAAACTACAAAACGTTATTGAGCGTTCGTTTGGAGTCTTGAAAGCACGATTTCCTATATTAAAGAGGATGACACCATTTCCGTTGGTTAACAAAGGAACATTACCATTGCATGTTTCAAGTTAAATAATTTTATAAGGAAAAAGAGTTTCAGCGATAACTTTTTTACATAATACGATCAACCCAATGTGTTGCTTGGAAATCGTCATGTGCACGTTGATGCTGATGAAAATGAGGTTGAAGCACATGGTAACGCATCAGATTAGGAATATATGACTCGGTTACAAGATAAAATTGCTAAACAATTAATAAAAAATGTGAAATAAAGGATTTAAATAAAATGTATTTTTATGATTTTATGAATGTTATTGCAGTGTTGTATGACTTTTATTTAAAATTTAATGTTGAAATACTTTTTAAAGTTCAAAAGACAGGTTTACTTTAATTACAGAATATTTTAGCAGTCTCCGGATGTTAAGAAAACAAACAGTGTTTTTCGTGCAGATTATAGACGTTTGGTTCACCTCTTCTGCTGCAAATATGGTTCGCAAACTGTAGACATTTTCCTATAAAATTACAAACAACATTTAAGTGGATGTTGCCACACAACCCCTTAATTAGGCATATATCTAATATTGTAAAATTTTACGGGGGACGATTGGAAATTTCACTTATATATAATACTAATTTTTTAAGGGTGGGTGGTTGCACTCCCTCCCTAACACCTGGGTATGCCGTTGGGTCCTTATTACAAGGATATGGATACTTTTTTCCAAACCATATATAAAAACACATAACATGTATAAAATTACTCAAGATATATGATGATTACAGAAGTTTTATTTTTATTTATGCAACTTATGTTTATAATTACACATTGTAATTAGTTAAGTTATAAATAATTACTGAAATTATATGTTATATGATTATGTTTATAATTACGCAACCTATGTTTACAATTATATTTATTAATTTCAATTTATAAAAAGTAATTACTCAAGTCGATGATTATGTAATTTATCTATATAATTATGCAAAATAATTATTAGACAAGTTACATATCACATAGACATTTTAAGAAAAAAGTTAATTTTTATAAAAATATAACAAGGCTATACTTAAATTAAAAAGAATAACATGTAAAAGTTTATGGTCTATCTAAAAAAATAATGTCATACAAAATTTAGATGCATTTGAAAAATTAAGTAATTTATATAATACTAATTTGCAAGTTTTGTGTGCATCATAAGTCGTACATCAAGCTTAAATGGATTGTACCCGTCTTTTTTTATATTAATCTTTAACTTTTTCGTTTTAACACACTATTTTTACATATTTGACAATTTAGTCCCAACACTTTTTACTTTCAAATTTAATCACTTATACTTTTTATATTTACAACTTTTGTGATTTACTTTTCAGTCTAAATGTTGCGAGTTAACACGCCGCAGCTTATGTGTGTGGTTTGACATTTATACGTTTATTTTTTCCCCATTTAACGACACTATCACAACGCGTTGGTCCTAGGTCAACTTACTTATTGTTTTTTTATGTTTTATGTTTCGCCTGCGTGGTTCAATATTTTTATGCGTCTACTTTTCATTCGGTTTATCTTTTTGTCTTTTATTTCTTTTTCGACACGAATTTGTAGGTATTGGTGGTCGCTAATGGTAGTTTGCTATTTGTGCTATTTAGTATGGTTTTACGCCCTCACCCCAACACAAGAGCGTAATATCATTAATATCATAGTTTTTAAGTTTATCCATCTTACAGAGAAGCTTTTTTTATTAATACTTGACAATTACTTCATTAGATCTAAACCGTGGCTTCTCTAGATCAATATCTCACGATAATTACTATCCTTTGTACGATTTTGACATTTTTCTAGTAATATAAAGTTTAAGATGGGAAACAAACATTTAATAACTTATCGAAGAAGTTATTATCACTTAACTAATTCATAAATAAATAATTGTACATGTGTAACCAAAAAAGTTCATGAATCTATTAATTATAGACAAACATCATACTACCAAATATCATCCCATCGTGTTTTGTAAGAACAATTATAGAAAACCCCAAAAGATTAAATTGAAAAGAAATGGAAATGATGGATGCTAGACTATAGGGTTATGTGGATTCATAATTAGATGCTCTTTTAATAGTTATTATTTAATCAAATTTATTTTGATTTATGATTAATAATCTACGTTAAGCGTGCACTAGCTTTCTCACTTTTTAACTATTTCTTTTATTTCTAAGAACATTATTTTATATTATTTACAGATGCTTCTAGAGAAAATCTTTAATCAATTATTTATTATTGTATATTTACTAGATAGTTCATTTAAACATACATCAAAGCGAGATAGTTGTCTAGGTAATTTAACTACCAATAATATATCCCAAGGCATTTAGATTTAGTTATTCTTCTAAGAAAAATAAGTGATCTCATTTCTCTATTAATTATTTATGTAAAAGAAATCAAATAGAAATCAAATGTAAATAAGTGATCTCATTTCTAAGCAAAATTGTTTTTATAATAAAAATAAAAGTAAGAGGTTTTACTGATTAAATTATCAATAATGATTATTGACAGCCAATAACTAACAAAGTATTACGATTCTTACTTTTGTTTTAATATTTGAGAGGATAATGATGAGAATATGAGTTATACGTTCAGAATGACAGTAATATATTTTCCTTTGTACAACTTTTGTAGCAAAAGTTACAAGCTGCTTAAGTAAAATTCCAACTTTAACTCGCCTTTTAGATAATTTACTCAAAGTACAACTTTTATTTAACATGGTAAGGTTCATTTAACCATCCAATCTGGATTCCTTTTGCCAATCTTGAGAGGTTGTCACTGGCCATGATTACTTACTCCCAAAAGTACTGCATGCCCTCCAAAAATTATGCATTTCCGGATTTCCCTTGTTCTTTTTCATCCTTTTTTAGGTGTAAATTTACCTTAAAAAGTTGTTTACAAAGGAAATTAACTATACACAAAACAAGTTCATTTAAAAGAAATATATGTTATGCAAACAAGTTGAGCCCTTATGAGCTATTTAAGATTGTTATGCTAAAATCTCAAATCAAGCCAATCTTAATCATGTTTAAGTCTAAATTGTGCCTCGTTTAATAAGTTATAAAGTTAAGCGAGTCAAACTCCCCTTGTAATTGTTATCATAACGACTTGTCAATAGATTCATAGTTAAAATGTATTTGAAATTTAAGCTATTGTATACAAAATAATAATTTATTGTGTAGTCGAGGAAAATAAGTGCTCTAGTTGTCCATTTTAACCATCATAAGAAAGAAAAAAAATCAAGCTATTTGGTTTTAAACAAAAAAAAAAAAAAAAAAAAAAAAAAAAAAAAAAAAAAAACTTTAGTGGAAGTTGGCTTTGGTATGGCAAGACCAAAAGGATGAGGTGGAACGGGGTTACCGTGCTCCATAAGAACCACAAATATTTAAACCAAGGCGTTGTGTAGCATAGTAATGCCGATTGCAGAGGAAAACAATATACGAAAAAATGAGAAGCACAACGAGGCTTTGATATGACGAGATGACATGGTTTTACCACCTAGGTGAGTAGAGAGAAGTGACACCCTTCAATCTAATAGAAGTATAATATCTCAATCTAATAGAAGTATAATATCTCAATCGTACATTATTAATTTTAAGATCCCACAAACGTGAAAAACTAACGATTTAAGAGCCCATTTGAGATAACACATTTACATGAAGTGCTCTAGTTGAGTGAAAAGCACAAGATATAATTATTACCCATAAATCACTTTTTACGATAGTACGAAATATAACTCTATTTAATTATTAATTAAACTAAATTCTTCCTTTCTGAGTTAAAAATTACACTTTAATAGATTTTAATGTTTTTTATATTTATTTATTTATTTGTTTATTCATGTTTGTAAATTCATTTTGTATTAAAAATCTAAGTTATAAATACTGTGCCTTATAGTTATTGAATTCGACGAAACTAAAAAACAATAAAAATATATATTTGTATCAAATACATTTACCATATACTCAGGAACACTTAAAATCATAACAAGAAGATAATCGTGTAACTCATTTATCTAAACGAGTTATGTATTAAAAAAAATTCTCACTGTATAATGTATTGTAAATAAATTGGCAGGTAATAAACTATTCAATTAATCAACCCGTTTATTTTTACTTTGATACAAACAAGACCAGTTTATTATGAGATTAAATATTTCAATTCAAACACGATAATCATATGAAACATAATAAATAAGTGTGCGTTTATATCTATGTACATATTAAAAAAATTCTAAAAGCAAAATTTAAGTGGGAATTATTACCCAAAAAAAAAAACCCAAAAACATAGTGGAAAAAGGCACCGAAAAGTAAACAACAGTGCTGTCTCTACATTTTTGACTTTATATTAATCAAATCGAAAAACCACTCAATTAAAGTATAATTATCCCTCCCCTTTAATCTTGCATGCATCCCTCTCACTTTCCTCACACACTCATGCCTCAACCCACTTCAAAACTAAAGCAAAAAACTGGGCTTTTCTCTTCTTGAAGAAATGGGTGTTGTTACCATGAGTGAACTGAAGCCAAGCATATCAGGAAAACGATCGTTTCGACCGAGTTCAAGCACACGACACGTTACCGAATGGTAAAGCTTCGTTCTACCAACTCAATTGTGAATGAATTGAAACATTGATAAGATTTGAGATGTTATTTGTTTGATGAGTTGTTATTTTCTGTAACTACTGTTTGGCTATAATGGAGTTCATTTAATCAGGATGGAGCTACATGTTGTTGGTAGCTAGAGGTTGATTGACCCCACTAAATATATAAGTTTTCCGGATTTTTAGTATAGTTTTTGTGTAAATTTGATTTCAAACACACATAATTTTGTGTTCGATTCAAACTGTGTAAAGAAATTTCTGCATCCGTCACCGAATGCTTTTGAGTTGGTAAAGTCAACTCAATTGCCAATATTTAACCAAGTGGGCAATGTTGTTAAATTTCTTTGTTTTGGATACTTAAAAAGAGGGAATAACTTGTCAAATGTATTTCACCAAAAATTTGAGAATTACAGTGACAAAAGTCGCCTTTTGCGGTTTAAAGACCCGAAAAAGGTATAGAAATTTAACTAATTTTCAACCCTGAAATTATTTTTTTTGATAAGAGCATACACAACAGGCGGTTCTTGCCCATATAAGTAAAGAATGTAAATTCAGGATCTTTAAATTATTGTAAACACTTAAGTCAAAGAAACATGAGAGGATGACATTAACCCAATAATTTAAAACTAATTGATGCAAAATTGTCACTTCCTATGAACAATTCACTCAAAAAAGGGCCCTCACATGGCTGAAAATGACACAAAATTTATTCCAGTTAGGTGATAGAAGAAAACAAAAACAACATATTACGTGTTTAATGTACGGATTGCATGTTTTCCTCTCAATTTCTTCTATTATTGAACCCAAATCATCATCTTTGGGGCCCTTACTAGCATCCCAGTTGTTCATCCCTGAATTTTCAAATGTCTTCTTCATTTTTTTCACATGAAGTTCTTGATTTTGAAGCACAATCGCGACGAAGTACTGTTATCGCAACACTTGATTCTCTTCGGAGAAAGCTTCATATGTTGTTTAGATTCATGTGTGTTTTTAACTTATTGTTTCTTGGTTAAATATTTTGTAATGATAGATTTTGGAGCACGTTTTGTTTTGTGACGTATATTTGGAACTTTTAGGAATTGCTAATATTAGATCAGTAGTCGAGTTTTTTGGTCTTGTACCAGTTGAAGTTGCTCTCTCAGAGCGCGACTTCATCTGCTATAAGACAAAATCCTCTGTTTGATCTAATATTATTAGTACCGACAACTCCTAAATTGAAAATTCATTTCTAGTGATGTTTATGGAGAACTAACAAATGGTTTATCTTTTTTTGCTACAGGCCGATATCGGATGTTTCAAGCGATCTCACAATCGAAGTAGGATCAACAAGTTTCGCACTTCATAAGGTACACGATAATGGATCTAAACTTCTATTCAAGATTAAACATGAAACTCTATCTTAAAAGTAAAATATGTTACTTTTATACATTCAGTTCCCTTTGGTTTCTAAAAGTGGAAGACTCAGAAAAATGCTAATGGAAGCTAAAGATTCAAAAACTATTCGCCTAAACCTTCAAAATCTTCCAGGAGGACCCGAATCATTCGAGCTCGCTGCAAAGTTCTGTTACGGGCTGAACATCGAGATCAATCTAACAAACGTTGCAAAGCTGCGATGCACGTCGCATTTCCTTGAAATGACCGAAGAATTTGCTGATAAGAATCTTGAGTTTCGCACAGAAACATTCCTGAAAGAAAATGTTCTTCCTAACATCACGAATTCGATCACGGTTTTGCAGCATTGTGAAAGTTTGTTACCTGTGTCTGAAGAGGTAAACTTGGTTGGAAGGATCATTACTGCTATCGCGAATAATGCGTGTAAAGAACAGTTAACTTGTGGGTTATCAAAGTTAGAAAGTAATTATCCTTCTAAGCCAGTTTTGCAATCGGAGTCCGAAAACTGGTGGGGGAAGTCGTTGACGGGGCTCAGCCTCGAGTTTTTCCAACGGGTGTTAACCGCGGTGAAGACAAAGGGGTTAAAACAGGACATGATTGCGAGGATTTTGATGAATTACGCGCATAACTCGCTTCAGGGTTTGTTTTTGAGGGACACACACCTCGCGAAAGGGGGGTTTTCGGATCTCGAGTTACAGAAGAAACACAGGATGATTGTTGAAGTGATTGTTGGTTTATTACCCAGTCAATCGCGAAAAAGTACTGTTCCAATGGCCTTTTTGTCGAGCCTGTTGAAATCATCGATAATGGCGTCTACATCGACTGCTTGTAGGTCGGATCTAGAGAGGCGAATCGGGCTGCAACTCGATCAGGCGATACTCGAAGACATATTGATTCCAGCCACTTCTCATGGCAACAATCATAGTCAACTTTATGACACCGATTCCATATTTAGGATCTTTTCAATCTTTCTCAATTTGGATGAAGATGATGATGATGATAATCTTATGAGAGATGAAAATGAAATGGTTTATGATTTTGACACCCCTTCGTCCCCGAAACAGAGTGCAATAATGAAGGTTTCGAAGCTGCTCGATTGTTTTCTTGCAGAAATCGCCATTGATCCGAATTTATCAGCATCGAAGTTCATCGCCCTTGCAGAATTGCTCCCGGATCATGCTAGATTGGTGACCGATGGGTTATATCGAGCTGTGGACATATTTTTGAAGGTAAACAATGTATTTTTATGTTAAACAGACGTTTAAAGGATACACATTGCTGCGAGCAAACTGTAAATGTACAGTTTGGTCGCAGCAATCATTTAATTTCTTTATGAGATGACGTATTTTATGGTTAAATGGCAGGTTCACCTGAATCTAAAGGACTCGGAGCGTTATCGGTTGTGTAAAACAATCGACTGCCAAAAACTAAGTCAAGAAGCATGCAGTCATGCGGCTCAGAACGAACGTCTCCCAGTACAAATGGCGGTTCAAGTGCTCTACTTCGAGCAAATCAGGCTTAGAAATGCTATGACTGGAGGCCACAATCACCTCTTTTTCGGATCACTAAACAACCACTTCCCACAACGCTCCAGTAGCGGTGCAGGAAGTGGGTGTATATCTCCCAGAGACAATTATGCCTCTGTTAGAAGAGAAAACCGTGAACTAAAGCTAGAAGTAACACGAATGAGAATGAGGCTTACAGATCTAGAGAAAGATCATGTTTCAATGAAACAAGAACTTGTGAAGTCGCATCCCGCGAACAAGTTGTTTAAATCATTGACGAAGAAATTGGGGAAACTTAATATGTTGTTTAAGTTTAAAGATACTAAGGGCTTCGGAAGTAGACCGCATTCGGAAAATCGGTTTTTGTTTCAAAAACGAAGGCGCAACTCCATTGCGTGATCGATCTTTTTCACAGAAATTTCGATTTTCACTAGTGTGATTTGTGAATATAAAAGTGTGTATAGTGATAGTAGTGATTATTGTTTGTTGTGAGTTCTTTTTTGTGTTAAAAGTATTGAGTATTAATTTATAGATTTTGCGTTCAAGTTTCACGTAAACACGTGTAACATCTTTTGAATTATTAGAACTATGTCAAGAACCAAAAACCATGAAGTTATTTAACTTTGAATACTTAAAATGTATTCGTTAGTATAATTGTTACCAGATGGAACTTTGACATAACTCATCCATTGAAAAAACGAATTTGGGTAATCACCGTTGCAACAAATTATTGATGGAAGCAAAATAGGGACCACCCACTGTTATCTAGTCCATCGAGACCAAGGCTATGACCTTTCACCCTGCATACTTTGTGACGTCCATTTAAACAAAAATTGAAACCCTTGATGGAATCATGGTTACATACTCATTTACGACCAAACTACTTAAAGTTCACGTCATAACTTACAAGGTCGAAGATCACATTGACAGAACTGCTAGCTGATAAAAAAACCCATATTGGTGGCAAAGATCGACACTTTAGTTCTCCAATAGATCTATATTATCTTGTTTAATGATCTTTTGGTCTGAGTTCTTGATAATCACACTATGACTCAAGACACTTGAAACAAACTCAAGACGATCTTTCTTAACAACAAGGGTTTGCGTGTGGCTACACTCGAACATGGATCACCAAACTAACCCTTTGGCACTAGGGGTGATCAACCGGTTTTAATTGGACCGGAACCACAAAACCGGAACCGAGAAGGGTTGAATTGCAGAACCGGGACCAGGCCTTAGAAATTATAAACGGTTCAGTTTGGCAAATGGTATATCGGTTCCGAGCAATGACGCGCAAAGGATAGATGACTAATAACAGATCGAAATGGTTGAGCCCCAAAGATATCACATTAACTTTTTTTAATGGTGAGTCACTGTTATTATTAAACTCTTATTGAATTAGGTAACTGATTATAACCATACGAATGAAGATTGAAGACTTACTGGGCTTGGAATTAGATACACATTAAATTGGATGTTGTTTGAATGTAGTCAAGAAAATACGGTTTCACTAAGGTAATACACGATGATGAAGATGAACTTTGGTGTGGATGAAGATACACATAAATGAAGATGAACTTTGGATTGGATGAAGATACACATAGATGAAGATGAACGTTGGTGATGAAGATGATCGCCTGCAACTCTATCATATGCAATGGAAAAAAGTTTTTTGGGTTGATGAAGATGAAAAATCATACTAAGATTTTTTTTCTATGGTGAAGTCGGTTTCACGGTTCTTATTGGTTTTTAGACGGCTCCGGAACCGACCCGACTCGGAACCACAAACATAAAATTCCTAGAACCGAGAACCTACCCGCTTGTATAGTAACCGGTTCTAACCGGTTCGGTCCTATCGGTATTGCTGGTTCCGGAAGGTTGGAAACGGTTTTTGATCACCCCTATTTGGCACTACTCACTGATGGAGGTGTATTTTCAAAGACTCAAGAACCTTATAGATCAACTTGGAGATGTGGACAACCAAGTCTTCGAGTCCCGCCTTTTTTACAATTAGTATGAGGATTCCACCCGGGTTTGATGTAGTTAGGCCAAAATCATTTAAATTTCTTCTACATGGGACACCGCTTGAAGTATGTTACACCTGAAAGAATACCATCAACATGCTCGATAGAGATTTTGAATTAGAGCCTCTAGGTTTTGATTTATTCCTCGTCGTAATAGTATCTATCGATAACTTAGTTATCTACTATACAACCATTGATTAAGATATAACTATAGTTAACTAATTGGTGAGCTCCCGAAATAGTTAGAGCCATACCCAACTCCTTTGCCTTTCCAGTAAAACGAACATATTCAAGTAATCAGATCTACAAGAATGGTACTTGTTGCTCAAACTTTGGAATGACCTCTCTTGGCTCTAAACCGCTAAGGATATCAAGGTAATCAAACCCTAGGATAGTAGAGAAATAGGTAGCCTCAACATATTACAAGCTTTATCATCAGCTTTTAGTTTTCTCGCATTGTTAGCTCGTTGAGAAGAGTAGGTAGGTTGATGTATGTGAATTCATAACATCAAGAATGATTTGTCTTACAAGATTGTTCATTTGTTATCAATTTAGTCAAAATAAAAAATATAGCACTCATGTCTATGTGGTTTAAAACCTAGGTTAAACATAATAATCATTGACCTTTGAGAACTTGAGCCCGAAAGTGATTGATCTTTAGTTAGATATTTGAAACCTTTTTAAAGTTTGTTGCTTTCGCAATCAAGTTCCTTAAAGTTAATCAAAGGTCCAATTTTTAGTTTCCAAGTATTTACTAGTTTAATTCTGTTTGAATTTAGTTGTATACATAAAGTTAAGCACTTTCATGAATTCTTAATGAAGACAATCTTACTTAAGCTTACTCAATAAAAGTAGCAAAGACCAGAAGTTTAACTTGTTTTTGATAGATTCTCGACACCTGGATCAAGATTGTTGTGTGATGGTCATTCACAATAGGGTGGCATAGATTATGGTGAGTCTTTTAGTTTGATTGTCAACTGGCTATTATTCATAGCGGTTATCGGTATTCTTTGTGAATACCGATATTCTCGTTGTAAACCCTGATTATCGGTATTCTTTGTGAATCAATGATAGTTAGAAGGATTGTTCCTAATATTCTCGTTGAATCAACAGGTTCAATTATCTATCTCTCTGTTCCCGACTGCATCACCACGTGAAACTTGCAACTTTACTTATCATTTGTCACCTCTGATGACACTCACCTGTGGAAAGATTGAAGTGGATATAGGGACCATGGTGAAGGTACTTTAACATGGACCACAATTAAAGAATCATTGAGCATGAGTGTTCTGCTGAGGAAACCATGAATGTCAATGGAACTGTTAATAGATCTCTAGAGAATAGATAAAAGTAAACAAACAGTCTGACACCAATCTTTCATTGGTGACTATAGATCACCAGCACTCATGGATCTCTATGTCTTTATACATTAATTCATGGTGTTTCCTGGTGGAATATCATGCCTTTGTCAGTCATTCATCTTTATTTTTTATTTTTTAGTGGTTTGTGCTGAAAAAAGCTGTAAGAGTTGCTAGATGAACTCATTAATATCTCACGTTACCTCATGCATTATGTCATATTGTCATGTGTACTATAGCTGTTGTATCCTCTTTTCAACTCTTAACTTCTATTATGGTAACAAACATTAAACCCTTTATACATTATTGAAATGGGTGCTGCTGATGAACATAATTCTGTGGTAATATATATTCTCCATTAATTATATTGCTTTTCTTTTTGAGAAGCGGGAATAATATTATTAGAAAACTAGCAAGAAGCAAGACCAACACAAAGACACAAATGTGATAAAAAATTGAAATTACACAGACCAATCAAGGTTTATGAGCTTTCCCCTTTTCTATGACCTCAAGAATGCCACAAGAATGAAAACAATTCATTATCTTCCATCATTGATTCTGCTCCACGAAAGGAATTGATTATATTTTTCTGGTTTTCGTCGCCAAATCTAATGCGCCACAAAATCTAATGCGCCACATGACAGGAGATGAGAGCATGATTGAGATCCTCCTTGCCTGTACCACACGCACGCAAAGTGGATAATCCGAGATACCCCTCTTTCTCAAATCAACTTTGGAAGCCTGATTAGGAGAGCTTTGCAACAAAAAAAAATGTCACCTTTAACATAGTCCATTCGCAGTACCATTTGTAGTACAATAGGCGTTATCGAACATCTTCTCTGCAGTCTTTTCCTACACCAAGAAACCGACCAGGAATTTTTTTATGGGGTTGGAAAATTTGAAGGGTCACTATTCTATCGCTAAAATTTTAATTTTTCCGCTCTAGTTTGGATAGTTAGTGTTGGGTTATATGATAAAAATATGTCTTGCCTACCCACCAATCATTTTTCCAAGAAAAATATGACCTCTTGGTCGACATGACCGTTACTAAAGTATATCTTTCTAATTTCATCTCGTTGATTAGGGTGAGAAGAAGAAATTGTTTTTTTGTTAGGGAGATCCAATGGAAGGTTATCTATATCAATAAATTTGGTAGTTTTAAAAGAAAAAAAATCAAATTTTGTTTTAGATACCTTTTCATTTCCTAAGATTATAAATTAGAACCCATATCAAACAATATATTCACTAAACATGAAGCAAATAGCAATGATCAAATCTCAAATACAAATTTAGAATCATCAATGAAGTATTGACGGATTTCTTCAAACTTCACAAGCCTTAGCCTTCAGAATTCACAAATAATAATAAGACTAATAGACTATTTAGTTTTAACTCAATAACAATGAAGAATTATCAATAAAGTTTAAAATTTTAATAAAAAACAACTCATTAACAATTTAGATTTACTCACCCATCAACGTTTGCATTATTGGGATTTACACACATACTGTTTTGCAAAATAAAGTAATAACCAAACAAATGAACAACTCAATAAAATAAAATAATTCATAACTGAGATTTACTCACAACCACCATTTACAATTTAGGAATCAATCGACAATAATTATAGTTGTGGACTGTAGATAGTCGACTGTTTGTCTCACCAAAACGGCTCTATCGATAATATATATATATATATATATATATATATATATTTGAACGGCCAACGAATAATTTTTAAGCCCGGTCACCCGGGTAAACCCCAATGGCAAAAGGCCACCCACGCCCGCGAACACAGACAGCGCTGGTGACCCGGCTCGCCCACCATTCCAAGGGAAACCCACCACCTAAAGGTCCACTATGATAAAACACTTGGTCCACTAGGAGCATATTGCACCTAATGAGACTCCAACTCATAACTTTCAATTTAGAAAATCATAGGGTGCCTTCTCCTAAACCAGTTGATCTAGAACTCATTGGCTCGATAATATTTTTTTAATTGATGTTTAAGAAAATTAAGGGTTAATGGGTATACGAGTAAATGTCAACAGAACTAGGTATTAAGAGTTGGATTTTAGGTAAAAGGTATTGGATCATATGATAATGTGCTAAATTGTTAATATTAGTTGGTTTAATCTATTGTGTTTATAACTAATAATGAGCGGTGGTCCAAGTTACTAATTAATGTAGAGTAAATTGCCATTTTTTTCATGTGTTTTGTTCATATATGTTATTTTTATAAAAAAAATTTTGCATTTGACTTCCCAAGATTTTATAAAGTTATCACTTCTATTAAAAAATATTAAGTTTGTTAATTTAAAATGTTAAACCAACTACTAATAAAAGGGGTAATTATGTAATTTGCATATGAAGACAAAATCCTAATTTATGTTAACATATTGTTGTTAAAATTCCATTCACATATTAATGTTATATTCACGAAACTTACATCAGGCATCCATCTTTCCACCTTAAAACAATTTCATTATAACTGAATCACAAGATTGTCGGCTTTATCAGTTGGAAAGAAGGATGGACCTAGCTTTTAGTGTTGGTCAGGAGCCCGTTATGGATAGGTGTCTAATAGAGACCACCGCCTCTTGTCCCCATTTCTCTTATATTGTGATTCAGTTCCACTCGATTGTGGTTATGTAATTGAGGGATTATTTTTATATTTCAAAGGGTAATTTTGTCTAACAATTGTAGATTAACGGAGTTAACGTTTTTGAATGAAAATAACAGTTTTTTAAACCGTGGGGAGTTAGATGCAAAAAAAAATATTTTTAAATGAAAATGACAAATGTGATCAAACCACGAAGAGCAAAAATGACAATACACTTATTAATCTATAATAGGTTTATGCTAGTTAATTCTATTTTACAATTTATTGGTTTATATTTGTATTATTTTAAAATTTTAATTTTTTTTGGTGTTTTGTTAATAAAACTATTTCATGGGGGTCGTCAATATTTCTTTGAGTTATTGTCAAAATTTTAAAAAATTATTTAAAAAATTCATGGGTGCCGGTTGACCCTCATTTCTTGCGGGTGCGTCAACCCCTGAAAGTAGAAAACAAACTTGGACTTTTCTCAAGAAACGACTCCTTATCATTAATATTGGTGGATGATCTAAATTAAGACACCAAAGCCTTACAATTGGCGATTTGATGATACAAGTTGGAGGAGACTTCTAATTCTAAATGATTTCGCCATTGTTACATGATTTACTTGCCAGAATACATGCTTGTTTGATTCTCAATTAAATAATGCTAGGAAATGATCTTTTAAAATTTCAAGAGATGATCAACTATCAATCCAAAAAACATGTTCCCATTCTCAAATTGACGCTTTATTACTTGTGATGGATCCCATCCTAGTTCCTCCAAGTTAGTGACTGTATGTTTTTGAATGCTTTCGCACACACCGTTGATACTTCTCTTTAATGGTATAGATTGTCGAAGCCTCGTAGAATAGTTAATTGAATTAATGCACTCAGATAAGATGCATCCTACTTGTGTTTGAGTCTCTAGCTCCATTTCTTCAACAGTCACATATTTTTAGCCTTGATACTCTTGATCCCAAGGCTACCAACTTTTTGGCCTTTAAAATTTGTTCAAGCAAGATATCTTGGAGTTTGAATATTTTGAACCCCACAAAGATCAAGTTTTTTTTTGTTATAACATGCAATGGAGCACTATACAAGGACAAGTTCCCTGTTGAAAGAGAATTGGTCTTCCAAGAGAAGCTTAGATTTGAAATTTATCATTATTGGGATCCCATTCTTTTATAAGGTTCATATTGCCTCGACGTGAAGGCGAAGATAAGTAAAAGGGGAGGTATCTGTTTTGAAATAAAGTTTTTGGCCAAGAAAATATAATCACCTCGAGTCCACCCTAACCCTAAATAGTTTGCTTTTTTTGAAACTTACCTTTAGCCAAGAGGCAAGTTAAAAAGTAGTTTAGGATTTTTTTAAGGTTATCGGAATTGGATTTCCGCCATTCTCCAATATCGATTGCATCGTTGGCATTAAGAAGACTAGAAATTGTTGGACCATTATTTGGAAGCTTTATCACCGGGAACAGGGTCGGTCCTGAGGATTTTAGTGCCTTGGACGGGCTGAGAAAAAAAGCCCATACGCCTTAACGATTTAAATTATATAAACTAAATTTTTAAACGAAAATAAACGTTTTAGAAATAAACGTAACAAGATCATAGTATTAGAATGACATAACGTAATAGCTAACCGATAAATCTTTCTATTCAACCTCATTGCTAGGGCCCGTTATTTTTTTTATTTTATCCCTAGTTGACAAAGAATTGAGATTTAAGTTTCTTTGAAAAGAGACTTTTAGTTTAGTTGATGAAAATTAGTTATAAATAACAAATTTATATAATAAAAATAGCCTTTAAGAATTGTATTTGGGTTATTTGATATTTAGGTTAAAATTTTTAATTGAGTTAAATGAGATATTACTATTTAAAAAACTTATATAATAATAACAAATAAAAAATAAAATAAAATATTAAAATTTTTTGGGCCCCTGAGCGAGTGGGCCCTGGACGGTTGTCTAGCCTGCCCCTCCTCAGGGCCGGCCGTGACCGGGAATAACCCCAAGTTACATGCCTTTTGAATAGTCATATGAAATGCATCCGTTATAAAAATAAACATTTTGAATAGTCATATGAAATGCATCCATTACAAAAATAAACAGCCCTCGTTTTACTTGAAATGAAGGCCCGCTCAGTTGCTCACGAGAATAGATGATCCGGTTGTGCCCAAACATCCACCGATCCCGGATCTCGAAAGGAATGGAAAGCCCATTTGAAGTAAGATTGACTCCTGGAAATTCTAGTATATAGGGTCGTATACTTTTTCAAAGTCAATTTAAATAAAATAGCTTTTTCTTTGTGTTCTTAAGCCAAACAAGCTTTTCATTGATTGTCAAAGGGCAATCAATACCTTCCCACCAAAAATGCTAATTGAGTGTTGCTAATATAACTGATGAGATTACCCATTTGAATCCATTAGCAAGGACCTTGGCAATTATCTTATGTATACACACGTTGATGTTAACCGGTCTATGGTAATTTGGGGAGAGATGATCATCTACCTTAACGAGTAACACAATCCCTAGTTTAAGAGGCCATATGCATAAATTTCATCTTGCACCAATTTCAAGTCGTCCTATAAATATTCTTAAATTTCCTTTATGAAACCAAAATCAAACCCGCTCAGACCTAGAGCTTTATCAAAACCACAATCTCATACCGTATCCCATATTTATATATAAGAGAATGGTTCAATTAGAGAGGCGTGTTACAAATCTAATAGCTTTTTAAATTCATTGAGGCAAAGTAGAGAACGATCTTGGATTGATTCATCAAATTTTTCTTTGAAAAATCTATAAAACTCCTTATTTATTTGGGTTTGTCCATCACACCAAAACCCCTAAACTACGAAAGCATTTATATGGTTGTAGTGGACGAGTCGGGGGAAGAATTTGAATTTTCATCTACTTCTACTTGCCATTTCAGATGACTTTCTTTTTGAGGTCTATGATTCTTTCGGCTTCGATTTAAATGATTTCTTTTTCTTTGAATTCTTCATTGTAAAGGGTTCTACTTTCTACCTCAAGTTCAAGCGGATCTACTTTGTCTCTAAGGTTCACAAGATAAATGTTGTCCACTTTATTTGGGGAGATTACACCAAGGTTTAATTGCTAATTTTAATTCCTTAAGCTTTATTGACATGTCCCCATCTACTAGGTAAAGAGCGATTCTTTGTGATTGAATCTACCGGATCGGGACTGAAATCTTTCACATCTGCCTATAACACTAATGGGAAGTGAACTAAGGTCACGGATGGTGATAAAAGTCTAATTTACTCAATTTGTAACCAATACTTGATATATAAGTGAAGTTTCTGAAACAAAGCACCAGGATATTACTTACTCAACAACTAACTTATGAGGGAAATTTTATCAAAGTGAATTAACTCTTTGATACAACTACTCCAGAGGTATTTATACAAAACAAAATTACAACTTTAACCCTCTAATTCATGGAATTACATTTCAAATACTCTAACATACTCCCCGCTAATTCCAAGAATCATCATTTAGCTTCTCCACGCCAAGCATATACCGCATTTCAGCATACCTCACCCTCTGCAATGCCTTAGTCAAAACATCTGCTCTTTGCAAATTTCCACTAACAAATTCAACACGAATTTGTCCCCTTTCTATACACTCTCTAATAAAATGATACCGAGTGTTAATGTGTTTACTACGACCATGAAAAACAGGATTTTTCATCAATTGAATTGCCGACTTGTTATCCACAAAAAGTGTAACCACACCTACACTTTCTTGAGTAATCTCCTCAAGAACTCCTTGCAACCACAAAGCTTGACAAGCTGCTGAAGTAGCAGCCATAAACTCAGCTTCGCATGAAGACAAAGCAACAGTTGCTTGCTTTTGTGAATGCCACGAAACAACAGAACCATTAAAGAAGAATACATTCCCAGACGTACTTCGACCATCATCGCTATCCGTCAAGTGATTACTATCACTATACCCAATCAAACTTCCTCCTTCAACCTTCTTGTATTTTAAACCATAGCACACAGTTCCTTTTATGTATCTGACCAAATGTTTCACAGCCTTTAAATGTGCCACTCTTGGACAATGCATAAATCTACTCACATAACTCACAACAAAACATATATCCGGCCTGGTTTGGGTCAAGTACCTTAGCGAACCAACTAACCTTCTATAATCAGTTGGATCAACTTCTATGCCACCTTCATCTTTAAACAATTTCAGGCAAGGCTCCATAGGAACTTTCGTCTCATTACAATCTTCCAATCCTGCCATCTTAATCACCTTTTTTGCATATGCCATTTGCCTTATAGAGATACTATCTTGTGTTTCAGCAACCTCAATACCCAGGTAATAACACAACACTCCCAAATCCATCATTTCAAACCTGGACTGCATTTGTTGCTTGAACTCATTCACTTTATGTTCATCACTACCAGTCACAAGTAAATCATCCACATAAACTCCTAGAATCAATGTAGATCCTGACTTAACTCTCACATACACTGCTTGTTCATGTTGACATCTCTTAAAATCCAAACTTTTTAGCACTTCATCTAACCGTGTATTCCATGCTCGCGGAGCCTGACTCAAACCATAAAGAGCCTTAATCAACTTGTAAACCTTATGTTCAGACCCTTTCCTTTCATAATCTTCAGGCTGTTTTACATAGACATTTTCTTTAAGTTCACCATGTAAAAATGTTGCTTTTACATCAAGGTGAAAAACTTTCCAACCCAACTTCGCGGCCAATGCTAGAATCAATCTAATAGTCTCAATTCGCGCCACTGGAGCAAAAGCATCTTCAAAGTCAATCCCTGGTTGTTGTACATAACCCTTCGCAACTAACCTGGCTTTATACTTAGTAACTGCTCCTGTTGCATCTCTTTTATCTTATAAAGCCACTTTAAACCAATTGGACTACACCTTAAAGGAGCCTCAGTTAAAACCCATGTCTTGTTTCTCTCTATCGCCTGTATCTCTTCATTCATTGCTTGTCGCCATACTTTCTCCTTTACAGCTTCTTGGAAACATGTTGGCTCCTCATCTTGTGCCAACAACAATTCCACATCAGCTATCTCTTGCTGTCGAGTATTACCATACTGTACTCTCCCTTCTAACACAAAGTCACCCAACTTCTTTGGCATCTGTGACTTTCAAATAGATCTTCTCAACAGTTGGTTACTTCTTTCTTCCACCTCGACATGACTTGAATCCGGAGAATCACTTCCACCATAATCATTCAAAGACGAATTCCCTGAATCTACCTCCACCTCGGGACTACCTTGACTCAGAGAACTTTGACTTTCTGTCGCCAGGTCATCATTTTGAACAACAAACTCAATCCATTTTGAATTAGGACTTCCTTCCACACCTTGACTTCTACTTTCAAGGCACAGACCCCAATCATACGTTCTATTCTCTTCAAATTTTCATCCCTGCTAACTACGATCTTGTTAGCTACAGGATCATACATCCTATGCGCCTTTGATCCTTGTTCAGCTCCAAGGTAAACCATTATGTTGCTCCTGTCTTCCAACTTCTTCAGACCTGGCTTTGTAACCTTCACATGGCCAACACACCCAAAAATCCTTAGGTGACTCATGTTTGGTTTCCTTCCCTTTAATACTTCATAGGGAGTACACTCCGGTATAGCTTTGGTATGCAATCTATTGAACAAATAGACTGAATGTCTCACACCCTCGGCCCAAAGCTCTCTTGGCATATTCATTGCTTTCATTATGCTCCTTGTCATGTTCAGAATTGACCTATTCCTCCTTTCTACAACCCCATTCTGCTGTGGGGAGTAAGGTGCTGTTAATAGCCTGTTTATTCCCTCCTGTTCACAATATGTAGTGAACTCTTGGGAAGTAAACTCCCCCCCACGATCAGACCTCAGAGTTTTCAATTTATATCCATACTCCTTCTCTACCTTGGATTTGAACGACTTAAATTGCTCAAAGGCTTGATCTTTGCATTTCAACATATACACCCACATATATCTAGTACAATCATATACTAGTAACATGAAATACTTGTTACCTGCCTGTGTCAGAGGACTAATTGGCCCACACAAGTCAACCGAGACTAGCTCAAGAGATTGAGATGCTCTATAGACTGATTTAGCGGGGAAAGAATCTCTGGTGTGTTTCCCGGCTAAGCAGGCCTCGCACAACTGTGAGGGGTGATTGATCAAAGGTACTCCTATCACCATCTCCTTGCTGGTCATAGTTTTAATTGCCTCAAAATTTACATGACCCAACCTTCCGTGCCACAACCATGGCATGCTGTCTATTTTAGAATGAAAACACATTGGTGTCCCAATCTTTAGGACTGTCTTATACAGCCTATTTGGTGATCGCTTAACTTTCATCAGCAACTTTCCACCTTTTTCATACAACCACAAGTAATTCTCCTTCATTCTTACCTTACAACCCGCTTCTGTGGCTTGTCCAAGGCTGAATATATTGCTTCTTAGCTGGGGAATGTAATAGACATCGGCCAACAAGCGTTGTTCTTTATTTTTGCACTCTAACAACACCGTCCCTCTTCCCTCTATTCTAACAGTGGATCCATCACCAAATTTCACATTTCCTTTTGTATTCTCATCTAGATCTGAGAACATAGAGGGGTTACCTGTCATGTGATTTGACGCTCCATTGTCAAGATACCAAACTTCGCTCTCATCTTGCCCAGACGAGTACTTGGCAGGGATTACCTTATGTTCGTTCAAGAACACTATCTCTTTGCGTTCTTGGACCTTTAGTGTCATTAGCAACGCCGGTTCTTCCTCAATTGTTTGAGATAAGTTCACCTCTGGTTCTTTTGACTTTGTGGGACAGTCTGAGGCATAGTGACCATATAGATCACATTTGAAACAGCGAATTTTCGACTTATCTTTTGCTGGTCGATCGGCTTGTTTATGGTTCTTGACTTGGTTCTGATCCCCTTCTCTTCCATTTGGCAATCGACTTTTGCCTCTGCCCCAACCCTTACTATATCGATCCGACTTGTTCTTCATCCTTCTTGAATTCTCAGACTCTCTTTTCCGGTGTTGCCATTCTGCATACGTGAGTAATAGTTGGTCAGTTTTGGAGTGTTGTTTTTGGCCTTCATTCCTGTTCTTTCTTCGAAAGCTTTTAGCCTCCCTATTGCTTCTGGTAAGAGAACTGTTTCGAGATCCACAAATTGTTCAATCGATGCAACAATTTGGATGAATCTCTCAGGGACACCTCCAAGAAACTTACGAACAAGAACTGTGTCTTTAAACGGTTCACCAAGGTCTCTAGCCCTCGAGGCTATTGCCCCAAGTCTGGCTACAAAGTCATCTATCGATTCTTCCTCCGTCATCTTTAGACTTTCAAATTCGTTTCTCAGTGTTTGTAATCGAGCCTTCTTGACTCTGTCAACTCCAACATATCTGGTCTTGATTGAGTTCCAGATTTCCTTCGCTGATTCGCAACTGGCTACTTGCAGAATTAGGTCTTCTGGCATCGCCTGATATAGATAGGCGATGGCGGCACTATTCTTCTTCGGATCGACCATAGTTTCGGCTGGTGGTTCAATCGCTTCCCATAGAGAGTGAACTTTAAAGATTGCCTTTAATTTCAAGGCCCAAATTGTATAGTTGGTAGCAGTAAGTACGGGACATTGAAGAGGTATGGTATGATTTTCTTTGATTGTAACCAACTGGGTGTTCGGAGGTGTGGCTGCCATCGTCTTCTTCCTTCGCTCGTACGATTGTCCAAATCTTGGATCGGGCTTCGGAGCTTCTCCGAATCTCGACTTCGTATCTTCTCTTCTTCAAATTCGATCACCCTTTTTGATTCAACCCTTCTAAATCAATACCCTTTTCTTTCTTCCTGAATGCTCTGATACCAATTGAAACAAAGCAC
>BJCM01209943.1:0-22107 GCA_018326385.1 Flaveria bidentis | reverse complement strand
ATTCGGATATAGGTTATATGATCCAATTCTGAAGAAACTTATCAGAAGTCGTGATGTTGTGTTTATGGAAGATCAAGGTTTGAAAGATATTGAGAAGACAAAGATAGTTCCTCAATACAGTGATAATCTTCCCGATTTAGACCCGATTCCTCCTAAACAGTCAGAGCCACATAATAGAGATGACATTCAAAATGAAGAACAACATGATGCAGATAATATAGATATTCTAGAACAGGAAGGGTTGGATGATAATTCTCATCCAGAGTTACCAATACCTGATATTTCACCATTTGTTCCACTCAGACGGTCTACCAAAGATCGTCATCCTTCCACCCGTTTTTCTCATGACGAGTATGTCTTACTCACTGATGGGGGAGAGCCCGAATGCTATAAAGAGGCTATGGAAGATGAGCATAAAAAGGAGTGGCTTGAAGCTATGCAAGATGAGATGAATTCCTTGCATGAGAACAATACTTTCGAGTTGGTGAAGTTGCCTAAGGGAAAAAGAGCTTTGAAGAACAAATGGGTCTATAAAATGAAGCCAGATGAACACACCTCTAAGCCTAGGTACAAGGCTAGATTGGTGGTTAAAGGGTTCACTCAGAAAAAGGGTATTGATTTTGAAGATATTTTCTCTCCTGTCGTGAAGATGAGTTCCATTCGGGTGATTCTTGGTTTGGCTGCTTGTCTTGATCTTGAGGTTGAGCAGATGGATGTCAAGACAACACTCTTTCATGGTGACTTAGATAAAGAAATCTACATGGAGCAACCTGAAGGTTTTCAGTCCAAGGGTAAAAAAGACTATGTTTGTAAACTACAGAAAAGTCTTTATGGGTTGAAGCAAGCATCAAGGCAGTGGTACAAGAAGTTTGAATCAACTATGGGGAAGGAAGGCTACTAAAAGACTACTTCAGATCACTGTGTTTTCTATCAGAGTTTTGGTGATGATGATTTTATCGTTTTATTGCTTTATGTTGATGACATGTTGATTGTTGGCAAGAATGTAAAGAGAATTATGCAGCTGAAGAAAGAATTGAGCAAGTCTTTTGCTATGAAAGACTTGGGGCCAGCAAAACAAATTCTTGGCATTTGGATTGCTAGAGATAGAGCTTCAAAGAAGTTGCACATGTCACAAGAGCAATACATTGAGAATGTGCTTGGTAGATTCAACATGGATAAAGCTAAAGTGGTGAGTACACCTCTAACTCCCAACTTTAAGCTAACTAATGAAGATTGCCCTTCTTCTAAGGAGAAAATTGAAGAAATGGATGGTGTCCCGTATGCCTCAGCAGTTGAAAGTTTGATGTATGCCATGGTCTATACAAGACCTGATATTGCCCATGCTGTAGGTGTTGTTAGTCGGTTTCTGTCAAATCCTGGTAAGAAGCATTGGGAAGCAGATAAGTGGATTCTTAGATATCTACGTGGTACCTCCAAATTGGGTATAAATTTTGGAAATGGAAAGCCGGTGCTTATAGGTTATACAAATTCTAATATGGCGGGTAACAAAGACAACATGAAGTCCACTTCTGGATATTTGATGACTTTTGCAGGAGCAGCTGTGTCATGGCAATCAAGACTACAAAAATGTGTTGCTTTGTCTACCACTGAGGCTGAGTACATTGCAGCAACAGAAGCGTGCAAAGAACTGTTGTGGTTGAAAGGATTTATGCAATAGCTTGGCTTTATGCAACAACGATACGTGGTTTTTTGTGATAATCAAAGCGCAATTCACCTTGATAAAGACTCTAAGTATCACAAGAGAACAAAACATATTGATGTGAAGTATTATTGGATTAGAGATGCTGTTGAAGACAAGAAGCTTGAACTTGAAAAGGTTCACACCAATGATAATGGTTCCGATATGTTGACTAAAGCTTTAGCAAGGGAGAAGTTGAAGATTTGTTGCTCCATCGCTGGGATATCTAGCTTTTCTTCATAGGCCAAAAGGGGGAGATTTGTTGGGTATGTTTTTGGGTCAATAAAGAAAACCCAACAAATACCCATTTGTATGGCACATTATCATTAGCCCACTAGGGTTATGATAGAATAAAAGTGCAGGATTGTAATTAGAAGTATAATCAATACACACAAAGTTGAATAAGGGTTTGAAAGAGTTTTGAGGAGAAAAGAGAATTCCCGTCACTTTCTGCACAGTCTCGAAGATCTGTCTTTTCCCGGAGATTGAACGGTTGGATCATCGTGAAATTTGGACAGAAGCTTCACAACACCTGGGCATTGATATCCAACGGTTGGTTTCGTTAAATCACTTCTTCTTCTTTGTCATTGATTGCATATAGTTGATGTTACTTGCTTCCAAGTGTATGATGATTGTTGTATGCCTCTAGTGTATCTAGAGAGGACCTTGTATTGCTCTTTATTTTGGTGATAGTAGATTTGAAGTGGCTCTAGTAGTCCCGTGGTTTTTACTCTCGTCTTGAGAGGTTTTCCACGCTAAAATTGTTGTCTCCTTGTTGTTTTAGATTGGTATACCCTACTTGCTATTTTTGCACCATCACATGTTCAAACAGGTCGGGGAGGTTTTGACCAAACGAAGGTTAATTCCACATTTGTTGTTACCGTTTGTGGTCGGGTAAACCGATTTTACCTAATAAGCTTCACCGTGTCATGGGCCATTCTCATGCAAGCTCTCTGCCAGCCAATTTTTTCATCCTCCATTTTTAAAATATCATACATCCGTTACCTCGTTCGTTCAATTGATTTATATGCTTTCTCTATTTTATCTTCATACAAAATCCTAAACGACTCTCGGTATACCTCATTCTTATGTTGTGGATTATCATCGGATCCCTAGTTCACCTATTTTGTTGGCTAAGGCGATGTATGAAGCTTGCTCAGTTAGCATTACAAAGTTTATCCAATGGCTACCATCCATTATACCATCACCCTAACTTTTAATCATTTCCTTTCAAATGCTAAGAGTCATGCCAATCACAATTCATAAATGATTCATGTGTATGTATAAAAACATTGATATAATTAAAAAAATTCTATATATATACTCATTTGCAAGTGTCGGTGGGGTTCCCACCGACTGTCATGTGTCGTCATTTGATTGATCCATAACTTTTTATCTTCTTTTTTTTACCGGTTTCGTGCATTAAATGTAACCTTTTAAATCCTCAACACTCTCGGTATACCTTATTCTTATGTTGTGGATTTTCATCGGATCCCTAGTGCACTTATTTTGTTGGCTAAGACGATGTATGAAGCTTGTTTAGTAAGCTTTATGAAGTTTATCAAATGGCTACCATCTATAGTGTCATCACCCTACCTTTTAATCACTTATCTTTCAAAAGCTAATAATCATGTCAATCATAAATCAAAAGTGTTTCATGCGTATGTATAAAAACATTCTATATATACTCATTTGTAGGTGTCGGTCGGGGGTTCCCACTAACCGCCACATGTCATCCTTGAACTAGTCCATAACTTTTTGTCTTTTTTAATTTTT
The DNA here is from genome assembly GCA_018326385.1 of Flaveria bidentis. Lineage (NCBI taxonomy): Eukaryota > Viridiplantae > Streptophyta > Magnoliopsida > Asterales > Asteraceae > Flaveria > Flaveria bidentis. The sequence continues at coordinate 18,632 of BJCM01209943.1, read as the reverse complement.
TATTTTACCAGTTTCATTGTGCGTTAAATGTAACTTTGAAAGGCTTAGTTTCAATTGTATTTTTAGATGAGTTGGTTAGATTGTTCCTTGGTGATGCTCAACATACTTATTCGAACCTCGAGCCTTTTTCCTTTTATTTTCTTACTAAATGTTTTTGTTACTTTTCTTAATATCTTTTATCTTAATTACTTTTCTAAAAATATTACGGTTAACTTCATACATTTTTAGCACGTTATTGTTACCGTGCCAACAAGCGAAACAAGCTTCACAGAAACATTGCAACACGCCGTTAACCATGTATGTTAGTGTTATCGTCGGACTACGTCTCGATGCACGTGAGGTAATCAAGTTAATACACATGTTGCAATCTATGTAACAAAGTTCTTAAACATGTAGTCGCGCGGTAGTATGGGGGCAACGTTAGTGTCACCGTAACAAATTTCACAAACGTATTATTAAGCATGTGTATGTCATTGTACAACCCCGTCACGAAGCGCGTGTAATCATCCTCGTTCATGATAACATAAATAGCTTGCCAAATAACTTGTAGTCTTGCACACCGTATATGAGTTAAGGTATTGCAAGCTTTATTTTATGTTATTTTAAAAACCAATAATATATTACAAACTTCTACCATAAACCCTACACAAACCCTAATTTCCTAAATCAGTTGAGCGCCATAACTAAACATTTTCTTCACAGCCCCAACCCCAATTCTCAAATACTCTCAAAGTCGAGTAAATCTCAACTCCCAAAACCTAATTTATTGAATCAACACTCAGTAGCACACAATTGTTGCTCGAACTCAAATTTAAGCAGACGAGAACACATCGCCATCAACAGCTTTTCAAACTCGAACCCGCAGTTTCGCACCGTCGCAGGTGAACTTCAGTCACAATCTGTTTTTTTATTGTTGTATATCTTCGATTGTTTTTTAATTGTTATATAACATGGAAGGTTAGGGGTGTTCATTTCTGTTTGTGTGTATTATTGAGCTCAGTAACTGTAGGGGTGTTCACGAACTCTAGTTTGGAGCGACTTATAATTGTATGAAGTTTTGAACCATCAAATGTTTTACGATTTTCACTGTTACTTTTGTGTGTGTGTGGGTGTTTTTTTATTAGATGATATTATGATATTGTTATAAAACCTGTTTTAGTCGTTTGATATATATTGTTAGGAGATGCAAGGTGATTCTAATACAGGTAATTTGGTAATAATGTTATTTGGTTAATTTTTTTTTCCGGTTTTTAACCGACATCCATTCGGTTCGGTTTCGGTTATGCCATTTCTAAATTGAACATAGAGTGGTTGAACTTTATGATCAAGAAAGAAATGAATTTTGTAGTTCCTGCTGGTTCATGTATTAGTTAATTACAACAGCTACATGGCTACATACATAATTAAAGTAGCACATACCATTAGGCTTTAGATTTTTAGCTTTGCATCAATAGACACGATAAGCCTAGACCTTTTTTGTGATTAAACAGCCATTCTAAAACCAAAAAGGGACTGCATTTACAATTCAATCATCAATTTTAGGGTTTAGAAATATTAATTTAGGCTTTAACACCGACAAATTTAAAGACAAACTTAAACAAGACAAGAATCAGAATAATAAATAAATAAAAACTTGAGTGCAGGCTACCTGGCTCCAGCAGGCAGAGTCTGAGGCAAGGTGGTGGTGACTGCAATTAGTCAATGATCAGGCGGCAGAGGAGAGGAACCACCCTGCAAGGCTGCAACAGAACGCCAAACAAATGATTTCCACGTTTGAGTAGACAGCAAATTGTGCAGGAACATAAGAATGGTAGAATGCGATGGAGTTAACACTGATGAAATTATATATCTAGACCCTTAAAGAGATTATAAATTTGAAACTGATGATTAATGAAGTCCTTTTTTGGTTTTAATACGGGTGTTTAATCACAAAAAAGGTCTTGGCTTATCACATTTATGGTGATGATTTCTGTGTTTTTTTCCTTCAATTTAACCTTATGTAAATATCTATGTTTAATGTATTCTAGTATGTATATGATCTATATGCTATGTTGGTAGGTATGCAATATGTATATGTGTGTGTTGGTACGTATAATCTCATTGCATGTGTGCTAGTATGTATTAGCTACTATCTAGACTAGAAACACAGATGCAATGTTAAAATTTTATGGTCTAAATGTACGTACTACTTTAATTATGTACGTAGCTCTGTAGCTATTGTAATTGACTAATATTATGAACCTACAGGGACTACAATATCCATTAATTTCTTGATCGTAACGTTCAACCTACCCTATGTTCATTAAAAAACTCTAGTTCTGGACTTCTGGCTCACTTATCCATTAATCAAGCTTCTACTACATACTTGTGTAATTCTATGTCTTTTGACGTATAAGAATGCCATCTCTATACTACACGGATCTTCTTGTAATATGATCATAATATGACCATTGTAATATGACCATAATATGACCATTATACCATTCTTTGTAATATGACCAAAAAAACTAATGTCAAATATACCAATTCAAAACACCTAAAATTTCATATTTACTCATTTCATTGAATATGATCCATAATATGACCATTATACCATTCTCTTTCGGTCTTTCTTCTTACACTTCAAACTCTCATAAATAATTTTGACATAAGAGAAGGATATTAATGTGAAAAATTTGAAAGTGGGTATATATGATATTATAATTTTTTTTTGGTAAATATGATATATTAAAATTTTTGTGAGAGATGTATGAAGTTATTCTTAAATGTAGTATTTTATGCAACTTCTAATTTAAAGGCACAATAAACCATATGCACGGTTTGGTTTTGTTCGGTTTTGAATTTCCAACGGTTTGGTTATGGTTTATAGAGTTTATAACCGTAACTAGCGTCTAGCGGTTTGGCTCACAATTTGACTTAGAACTGTCGAAATCAGGCCATGAAATCCCCTACTTATATATATATGATTCAATCATTTCAACTAAACAATTTTAATAACATAATATTACACTCAAATTTTCTATGCCTTGTTTTAAATATTTTGGTATGTAACTGATATATTGGTGTTTATGCATTTGCAACATAGAAAGTTTATGTGTTTATGTGCCACTTTGTAAAATTTTTATATGTGCAGGACATGGGCAAACCTTCCAAGAAATCCTTTAACAAGAAATCAGAGGACAAGCTTAAGACATTTCAAAAACCATCTAAAAAGCCTTTTAAACCGCCTCAAAATTTAAATGACAATGTGTCTAAAGATTCTTTACCAATTCAGCTTGAAGACGATGTCCCTGACTTCCCTAGAGGTCTAAGACTTGAAAACTTTTCTATAGTTAATTGTTGTTAATCTGCTTGCTCATTAATATTTATGCAAGGTTTTGAGTGTTGTAGGTGGACAGAGTTCACTTAGTAGGGCAGAGGTAGATAAAGTGCAGGCAGAGGTCGACAAAGAATTTGAAAAAGAGAATATAGTTCTGAAGAAAACACGGAAAGATAGAAAGAAAAAGTTGACTCAATCAACAGAAGATGACCTGGGCTCACTTTTTGGTGATGGGAACAGTGGGAAATTGCCTAGGTTTGCTAATAAGATCACTTTGAGGGTATGCTATTTTTTCAGGTTTTTGCAGTTTTATCTTGGGTATCTTACTGTTACATAAGAATAAGGTATTATTTAATCACTTAACATGAAATAATCAACTAGCAATGCTTGTGGGTGCTCTTGTGTATTCTTTTTATTGAATAAACGAAATCACATCAAAGTCATAGTCACACACTATTGATTGTTTGAATGCCTGCTTTTGGTTTGGTTATGTTGACACTTCTTTTTATGAGTATGTTATAGTGTAAATGTTTTTGAATGACAAGGCCACATTCATCAATTAAGGAAATACAATCTGATACAGATGCTTGAATCTCAATCTATCTCACTAGTCGAGAAGCCAGAATCTTAAATTAGTTTGCTCGTCATTTTTTTGCCATTGTTTTTTAAACAGTTTTTTTAGTTGACATGTTATCCAGCCATGCAACTTATGATTCCCTTTTTTGCATAGAAATTTTGACCAAAGTTGCATTACGTGTCTTTTGCTTTTTTTAATTCTTCTAGAATGTTACTCCTGGAATGAAGCTGTGGGGTGTAATATCTGAAGTGAATGAGAAAGATCTTGTAGTTAGTCTTCCAGGAGGCCTTCGTGGTTTAGTGCGTGCTTCTGAAGCAATAGATCCTCTGTTACATGATGAAATGAAAAGGGTAATATTCTTTTTGAAATGTTTAGTCACTTTATTTCTTTTTAATGTATGATGGTAATTGGTGTTTTCAGAATATCTTCTATATGGGTTTCTTGTTAAAAATTGCATTTGATTTATAGTTTTTTTCTTCCCAAACAGGACACAGAAGGTGATGCTCTGTCTGCTGTATATATGGTTGGGCAACTGGTTTCATGCATAGTACTCCACATAGATGGTGACCAGAAAGAAAAAGGGAAGCACAAAATTTGGCTCTCTCTACGTCTTGCTTTGTTGCATAGTAGCTTTACTTTGGATGTTCTTCAAGAAGGGATGGTGAGCTATTTCAGTCATTGTTTAGAATTTAATCATCGCTTTTTGTTAGTGAGATTTAGTGCATATCTGCTGCTAATTCAGTCAATAGGTTGTCTCTCACATGTGTAATGTGTCTGATCAGAATTACTAAACTATGTATCAAGATGAGAGAGTATATTTTACTGAGGATTATAGTTTTTTTCTTATAGGTCTGCATAAACTTGTTTTAGAAGTAGAATGACTTATCAATTGTTTATTGATTGTGTTTTTGTTAAGAGAACAATGGGTAACATATGTCATCCTGGTCCCTCTTTCTGATACATTTTTTTAGCTTTCCATTTTTTATGTGCTCTGTAGGTAATTAGTGCGTATGTGAAAAGCATTGAAGACCATGGTTACATGCTTCATTTTGGAGTAACTTCATTTACTGGTTTTATGCAAAAAAGCAGCAAAGACGGTAATTATTACTTTAATGTTCTTCATTGTATATATTATATACATTTTGACTTAAGTAGTTTGTAACTCTCTGTTAGGTTATAACTGTTGGATTCAATAGTCTTATTTGCTGTTACCTGTTGGCACAAAGTCCTTTTCTTTTTCTAGGGCAACAATGTCTTGCTCATCCTCTTTTGTGCGAAATAACTGCTCTTTAACACCTTTAGTTATTTTGTAAATTTGGTGTTTTCTTATGTGTGTACATGTGTAGAACCATGCTAGTGTTGGAATGCCAAACATCACAAGTATTTATATCTTTTTAAAATGCCGATCTACATTTTTTAGCAACGGATGAAGTTGCCTAATGTTTGATGACCTTGCGAGCTCCATGCTCGTGTTGAAATGATTTTATTGCTTGTGCTATTGGAGTTGGATTTAATGCTATCTTTCTAAGATGGATAGCAAGTTATTTATTTCTGGCTATGTATGTCTTTTAGATATTTATCATGATAAGTAGTTTTGGCTCTTTTTGGCTGCACTGGAGCACCTCTCATATGTTTTTAATGATCTGTTGTGCCTGGATTCTACTTGCATACGAAAATAAGCAGGTAGCAGCGATGCTAAGATGGTTATTGGAAAACTTGTTCAAGGAGTTGTAAAGAGTATTGATAGAACTCGTAAAGTTGTTAATCTTAGTTCTGATGCTGATGAGGTGGCCAAATGTGTGGTAAGTATTTGTCATCTTTTTTCTCATGCTATGATAGTCTCCTCTGTTTCACTGTTACAATTTATGTCATCATTGTACTTCCATATAGACAAAAGATCTTAAAGGCATTCCATTTAATCTGCTTGTTCCTGGCATGATGGTTAATGCTCGTGTACGCTCAACCCTTGAAAATGGCATCATGCTTTCCTTCCTCACCTTCTTTACAGGAACTGTATGTCTACCTTACTTTCTTTCCTTTACTTGCTTTAGAATGTAATAACTGAGGCCTTGCCTCTTGGAATTATAATTTCTGTAGGTTGATATCTTTCATTTGGGAAAAACTCTTCCCACTTCAAACTGGAAAGACGAGTACACTCAAAACAAGAAGGTAAAAATGCATACTTCTTTTGCAGGGGATCATTAGTTTACTGGATATATCGATTTTGTAGGTTAATATATTTCATTTTTGCAACAAGACTAACCATATTTTTCTTTTTCTTTCGGGCAATTCTTATTCTATTGTATGCTTTCTCCAAAATGGGCAACTTGTTACTGAGAGGATTGATTTTAATTGATGCACCTTACATATCTTGTAAACTTGGTGCAGTCAAATGAGAGCTAAATTGAAACTAAGGGAGTAATTTGTCCAAGCAGTGTGAACCTCTATTCATCTGGCTTCTGTTTGCTATGTGAAAATCTGTGCTTTCTTTCTGCATAAACAAATTAAGATGGGAACTTTACTTCACATAACACAATATTCAATCATCGTGTATTTGGCAATTTCATATGAATTTGATAGTTATCATCTATTATGTTTATTGGATTTTCATAATTTTTTTAGCACTCTTCATTACTTCAAGTTGAATTTGTCTTGTTTTTAGAATACCTTAAGTGTTATTTTTTAATTTTTCATGTTTGGCATTACTTTTGGAGTACCACTGCAGCTTTTATTTGGTGAAGATTCTTTTGCATTCTTGAAGAAAATTGGGTTTCTTATATAGTCTGTGGTTTTATATCCTATTTTTATTTCACCTGGCCGAGTCTTCGCTGCTCAAATTCAGGGTCACTAGAGTTTGTAATATATTTGTTAATTGTGATAACTTGATGTTTAACATCTGATAGTGTGCATTTTCTAGGAAATTTCTTAATGAAAGAGGTTTCTTTTTCATCCCAAATTAAGGTTCTATTGGTAGTTGAGCTCTGGCATCTGCAGGATTTCTACCATCCCTTACACCTTTATTGCTTGTTCATATATTAATGTTCTAGGCAATGCCTTTCTTTTTCAAACACGGATAACGAGAAAAGCAAAATGATGGAAACCAGTATTCTATCACCTTTCATTATGCTTAAAGAGCAAACTCAAACTGCTCAAATGCTGTGCATATTACCTTGTAACACATAACAAAAAGAAATTAATATGGTTTTCTTATTATATCATGCAGCATATGTAGTACAAAATGGAGTCTTCCTTTTTTTCACCTGCAAAAGCTCTTCTCTTTTTGCATATTACCTTGTATCAATGTTTCCCTGTTGTTTTTCTATCAATGTCAGGTCAATGCTCGGATTCTGTTTATCGATCCATCAACCAGGGCTGTTGGTTTGACCCTGAATCCCCACCTTGTTCATAACAATGCTCCACCCTCAGTAAGTACTTGCAAAATTTTAATATGTGAATAAATGTCATTGCAATCTTTTTGCCATATAAATTTAATCTTTGAAGGTTGTTTATTTTGACATGAAGAAAGCTCTGGTGCACATTTGGAAACTATAGTTTATAGAAAGTTTTAACAACTTATAAATATGTTATATAATTTATGTGGACTGCCAGTGTTTGAGGTGAATGTTTGTTGAGTAAAGTCTGATGTGCCTTTTATGCAAATAACAGTATTTATTGAGTCCTAGCTACTATGCTTGTTATGCTTTTAATAAGGTTCATGCAACCTGTATGCAGCTTGTTAAAGTTGGTGATATATTCGACGCTTCGAAAGTGGTTAGAGTTGATAAAGGATCTGGACTGCTGCTGGAAATCCCTTCGGATCCAATTCCAACTCCAGCGTATGTTAACGTAAGTGTAATTGATAAACTTGGTTGAAACAATTAATAGTTTTACCAAATTACGTATCTAAATTTTATGTGTAATTCATGATGATCTTAGGTGTCAGATTTATCTGACAAAGAAGTTAAGAAATGGGAAAAGAGCTTCAAGGAAGGAAGCTTTGTTCGTGTGAGAGTTTCTGGGTTTCGGCTTTTGGAGGGTCTTGCCACTGGTGTTTTAAAGGTTTAGCTTTATTGTTGTTTAGAATTCATCCTTTACGGTTGTTGTTTTGAACTAGGAGAGCTGGAGAGGAGCTAGAAATTAGCTGCAGGTCTTTCTGCCTGTAACTTCAGAACATATGGCTTATTGACATGCATCACTTGTTATTTTGGCTCTATGCAGACTAGTGCATTTGAGGGCTCTGTTTTTACTCACTCTGATGTCAGACCAGGAATGGTGGTGAAAGCCAAAGTTCTCATTGTTGATAGTTTTGGTGCAATTGTGCAATTTGCTAGTGGTGTCAAGGCACTCTGCCCACTTCGTCACATGTCAGAATTTGAAATTGTAAAACCTAGAAAAAAGTTTCAGGTGATTTACAACAAACTTATCTGTGAAGATTTTTGCAATACATTTTTTGTTATCAAAATTAGTTCATCTCACCGCGTTTGTTGGACTCATGTTGTGCATAATTTGGCCAACTCTAATACACACACTTAGCATCCTGTTATAATATGTGTCTTTGTCTATACAGGTTGGTGCCGAGTTAGTCTTCCGTGTGCTTGGTTGCAAGTCTAAAAGAATTACCGTCACACACAAGAAAACACTTGTATGGTCCTCTCCCATATTTGCATTTTTTGTTTAGAATAAAAGTCATTGTCATTGAATTTTCTTGGTTGATATAAAATAAAGTTTTCATGTGTTTTGATCATTTTACACTTCAGTTAGTGAAGGATTCTGTTTCATCTTGTCAGGTAAAATCAAAGCTTACGGTTCTTAGTTCATATAATGATGCCACAGAAGGATTATCTACTCATGGATGGATAACAAAAGTTGAACCTCATGGTTGTTTTGTTCGATTTTACAATGGTGTGCAAGGATTTGCTCCAAGGTTAGATCCAAATACTTCATGTCCTATACTGATGACATTAGCATAACCACATCTTTCTGGTTTAACTTGGTGAATGCTCTTTGTAAGTTTTTGGCTGCTTGGGGTCTCAATGGAAATGCTTTTGGATTTTGCAATGAATCTTATCTGTTAATCTTTGATAATTAAGTATATCAGATAATTAAATATTTTCTTGAATCAGGGCTGAGCTTGGGCTAGATCCAGGATCTGATGTGAATTCAATGTATCATGTTGAGCAAGTTGTCAAGTGCAGAGTTACAAGTTCAGTTCCCACTCTAAAGAGGATCAGCCTTAGTTTCTTAGCGACTCCTTCAAGGTTTCTTTTCTCACATTCTTCAATCTAATCAACTTTTTAAGGAATTATTAGGATGATATCAGGATATCAACATTATTATTCTTTGTTTTGCAGGACATCTGAAGGTGATGAAGTCAAACTTGGGAGTCTTGTATCGGGCACTTGTGAACGAGTAACTCCTAACGCAATAATAGTTGATGTTGGTATTAAGGGCTACAGCAAGGGAGTAATTACTCCTGAACATCTGGCAGACAACCATGGTAAGCATTTAATGATATTTTTTAGCTGCTTCTTAATCAATCTCTGTGCTTTAACCAACATTGTACTTTTTTTCTATCATTAAATTTTATATTTTTTTCTACGTTCAGGGTTTGCTTCTATAATGAAGTCGGTATTGAAGCCTGGATACAAGTTTGAAAAACTCCTGGTATTAGGTTAGTGTGCCTTTTAGATGTTTACAGTTGGGCCTAGCCATATGAGGAAGCTGCTGTTGTCATCCATCATAGGCTTTTGCAAAATACAAGCATGTAATTTGTATTATTTTGATATTCTAATTATGGATTTTATTTTATCTTCTACAGATGTCGAGAACCACAACTTGATCCTAACTGCCAAATATTCTCTTGTTAATGCTGGTCAGCAACTGCCTGCAGATGCCAGTCAAGTATACTTGCATTCAGTGGTTCCTGTAAGATCCTTGTTCTTGTGTTTATATATTTAGCTCTTTTTATGCCTAGCTAGTACTCTAGTAGGAAGTTGAAGACACAGTAGCGCTTGTACTGTAATTCTTGTATATTTGGCTGCTGATTACTACTTAGCCTGATAACTTAATATTATCTCCGAGCCAGGGCTATGTCTGTAATGTTATTGACACTGGTTGCTTTGTACGCTTCATTGGACGTTTAACTGGTTTTGCTCCAAAAAATCGGGTACATCTCTGCTAATGAATTATTTAAAGTCATTGTTGGTTTGTAGCTTATTTAAACTTCTGTTCTATATTGTTTAGGCTGTTGATGATCACAGATCTGATCTTTCTGAAGCCTTTTATGTCGGACAATCTGTTCGTAGCAACATACAAGAGGTACATGAAGGAGTTGGAGTTTGTTTTTTCATTCGGATTTTTGTGGAAGTGTTGACTTAGGTCGTTTGGTTCGCAGAATATGTTGTAAATGAATTGGAAATGGAAATGGAATTGAAACTGGAATGGAATCTTGTTAATTTTGAACATTCCATTGGATTGTTGAACAGTCCAAGGGTAAGCGGAAGGAAAGTGAATTCCAATGAATGTGATAAATTTATTAATTCCATTTCCATCTGGTGAGCAACCAAACAAGATTTTGGATGAAAAAAATTTCAGTTCCAATTTCAATTCCAGGAATTCTGTGAACCAAATGACGCCTAAGTCATACATATTTGTATTAATCTGCATATTTTCTTTGAATTTTCCTAGGTTAATGGTGAAACTGGTAGGATAACACTATCCTTGAAGCAGTCGTTGTGCTCTTCAACAGATGCATCTTTCATTCAAGAATACTTTATCTTGGAGGAAAAGGTAATTAATTATATTATAATGACATTTGCAGGATTCTGTTTTCCTTACTGTTGTTGGATGTGACTTCCTTTTTCTCACTTGATTTCTTAGATTGCCAAGCTGCAATACTCTGGTATGAAGTCCTCTAGTCTGAAATGGGTAAAAGACTTCCCTATTGGTAATGTGATAGAGGGCACTGTCCATGAAGTAAAAGAATCTGGAGTTATTATCAGCTTTCAGAAGTATAGTGATGTTTTTGGGTTTATCACACATCACCAACGTATGTAATCAATTGCAGTTAGTTGATTGGTTCATGCAACATGTAACTAACAGTCTTTCTGTGCAGGTGGTGGATCAACTATAGATATTGGCACAACCGTTAAAGCGGCAATTCTTGATGTAGCCAAGATGGATCGCCTTGTGGATTTGTCCATGAAGGCAGAGTTAGTTAACAGATACACAGAGAACACTGATTCCCGAACTCCCAAAAAGGTTATTCATGATATGTTTTTCAACATTATCTGAATTTATATTGCACACGTGAATATTTGTTGTTAATTCTCACTCTAAGTTTTTGTTTTATCTTTTGCCATCCAGATGCGCAAAAGGTCAGCACACAAGGACTTGGAGGTGAACCAAACTGTAAATGCAGTAGTGGAAATTGTGAAAGAGAATTATTTGGCAAGTGATATATTTGATTTGTTTATTAAGCACTGTCTGGTTGATGTGAGCAATTTGCAGTTACTTAACACTTGATTTTTTCTTGTTGTGCTATATATCTGGCTCAGGTTCTTTCTATCCCGGATGCTAAATATTCATTGGGATATGCCTCTGCATATGACTACAACACTCAAGCATTCCAACCTAAACAATTTGTGAATGGACAACGGTAAATTAATCAAGTAACCCTATGCGTTCTTCTACTTTTTAACAATGGGTTTTTACTGATACAATATACATACATAAACACATACATATGCATATATATAACGTATGCGTGTACTATTTGTTATAGGGTAATTGCATCTGTCATGGCTCTTCCAGATTCTTCGACAGGAGACAGGTTATTGTTGTTGCTTAAATCCAACGGTGAGGCCATTGAGACTTCCAGTGCAAAGAGGGCAAAAAAGAAGTCTAGCTATGATGTTGGTTCTTCTGTACAAGCTGAGGTCGGTTTGGTTCATTGTTTAAATTGTATAGAACTTTGGCCTCTGTATAGCATATAATGATCGAACATTATCGGGTTTTAGGTTACAGAAATAAAGCCGCTTGAGCTTAAAGTGAAATTCGGTTCTGGTTTGCATGGACGGATTCACATCACAGAGGTACCATGTTTCTTACATCATCTTTCCGATCTACCCTCTTTGTCTATAAATATGTAATTTCTATCACAACTTGACAGACAAGCGATGGTAACATGCTGGAGAACCCATTTAGTAACTATAAAATTGGGCAGACGCTAACAACAAAGATTGTGTCAAAATCTAAAGCTGAAAAAAGTAATAATATTCGGTGGGAGCTGTCCATCAGACCATCTGTGCTTGCAGGTAAATCATGTTTGTCTCTGTACTTGTCACCTTTATTTTGTCAAATTTGCACTGGTTCCTATGTTTTTAATTTTGGACTTGCAGATCAATCAGATGTGTGTGCACCCCAAGATTTCAGTTATTCAATTGGTCAAAATGTGACTGGGTTTGTGTATAAAGTGGATAAAGATTGGGTATGGTTATCTGTAACTCGAGATATACGTGCACAGCTATATATTCTTGACAGTGCAAGTGACCCTTCTGATCTTCAAGATTTCCAGAACCGCTTTCACATTGGAAAACTTGTATCCGGTTATATCCTAAGTACTTATAAAGATAAAAGATTGTTGCGGGTACTTGTGCGTCAACCAGGTGGTGGATTACATGCTAATGGAGCTTCCATGACAGATGATAGCGAGACTGTCACATCTCACATTTTTGAAGGTGCAACTGTGGGTGGCCGAATTTCTAAAATACTGCCAGGTGTTAGTGGCTTGATTGTGCAAATCGACCCGCACCTGTCGGGTAAAGTTCATTTTACAGAACTAAAAGATTCTTGGGTATCCAACCCATTGTCTGGGTACCATGAAGGGCAGTTTGTCAAATGCAAAGTGCTTTATATTGGCCGTTCTGCGATAGGGACTTTTCATGTTGATTTGTCTTTGCGCTCATCTTTAGTCGAGATAAATGGGTAACTAAATTACTATTATTAGTATGGTATTTTTATAATAGAAAAATTATGAATTTACCATAATGATTGTTTGCAGGAAATCTGAAAGTAATCGATATGAAAAGATTGAAGATCTTAAGCCTGATATGGTCATAGAGGTAAATACTCTCATATATTGTTTGACTATGCTTTTATTAGTGTATACACGTGTCACATTTCAAAAGGTTATTTTTGTTATCATGTTATGATACCAACTATTGTTTCGCATGGGTTTAACTTTTTTTTATAGGGTTATGTTAAGAACATCATGGCAAAGGGATGTTTCATTATGCTTTCTAGGAAGCTTGATGCTAAAATTCTCATTTCAAACTTGTCTGATGACTTTGTCTCGAATCCTGAAGAAGAGTTTCCTATTGGCACACTTGTAACCGGCAGGTAATTATTATTTACTGTAAGCTCGTTTTTATTGAAGACCTGATTATGATGCTCATGTAACGATGTGTTTTACACAGGGTGCTTTCTTTGGAACCTTTGTCAAAGAGAATTGAAGTCAGCCTTCGCAAAACAAGTGTTTCAAAAGAACCAAAAGCTGATGTTGATTTTGGCAGTCTCCATGTTGGAGATGTTATATCTGGAAGGGTAAAGCGTATCGAGTCATATGGGTTGTTTATCACAATTGATCAGTCGAAGTCGGTGAGTACATGTTTTCTTCTTTTTCTTGGTTACGAGGGCCTGAAGCTTTCTCCAACTATCATGGAAGTTCAACCTTTTATATTTCTAGTCCACTAACACGTGTCCATTTTACAAGATTGATTCTTTATGATAAAACACAAAGTAGTGATTGCAGGTCTTCTATAGTGTGTTACATGCACATTAAGTAGTGAAAATAGATTACTTTTAGCGTGTGTCAATGTGGATTGACCCACCACCTCTTTTTAAATTTTTACCAACACCTCTTTGTAAATTTTTGTCAAATTTTGTAGATAAATAATGTTTTGAATATGATTGAAAAAACTATTTTGTAAATAGTATTTGATTTGTATATTTTGACTTTATATAGGAGGCTGAAAACGTTTGTTACACTTCGGGCAACTTTCAACCTGGTTGACCTACGTGACATGTTTAGTTTTGATTTTCACATATTTAAGTGCAAATATAACCCAAATCAACCTGTTTTTTAAGGGTTTAAATGGCCACATCCAGTCCATTTAGTTTTTAGATGATGTCTAACTTGGTTGCATTTCTTATCAATATGACAATATCTGATCCTAATATATCTCTTTATTTATACAGGTTGGATTATGCCATGGCTCTGAGCTCCCAGAGGATAAGACTGACAACTTTGAAACGAAGTACAAACTGCGCGAAAGAGTTAAGGCAAAAGTTCTGAAGGTGATATAAATTTACATTATATTTTGCATCAGATCAACTCTTTGATTTTCTTGAACACATATTTAAAGCTGCTTCAACTTTCCATTAGATTGATGAAGAAAGACGAAGAATATCCTTAGGGATGAAGGGATCGTATTTTGATACCGACACTGATGTTGGAACACCTGCAAATCATGGTTCTGATTCCCTTAGTGAGAATAATTCTGGATCAGATGATGAAACCCCTTCCGGCATCCAGGAACCAATGATTCTGTCTGGTAATGGGAATCATCCAGTGTTAGCTGAAGTGGAATCAAGGGCTTCTGTCCTTCCACTTGATGTTCCTTTGGATGAAACAGAAGACGCCCCCATGGATGATGAAGCCCCTCCAAGTCCAGAACCTGTTGATAACAAAACCAAAACAAGTGAAAACAAAATTAGACGCACCAAGAAGAAAGAGATGGAAGAAAGGTGCCTTCACGTACTAAATGGTCGCTTAGGGTTACGCTTTTTTTATCTCTTAACGCGCCATGTGGGTAATTTGAAAAGACTGAGCTTAAAAGGAAACAATCCAAATGGATTGAAAGTCACACAAATTGTATTTGTAATGCATGAAATCTCTAAAATAAATTTATGTAAGTTGTCATCTTTGTGCAAAAAGTATATTGGGTCAACTCAACCTTATCCAACCTGTTGACATATACAAAAGATAAACGATTATTTATATTACCTGACTGGCTGTTTTGTCACCTTGCCCTCCAGAGCCCACCAAAGTAAGTTGCAAGTTTGCACAACTGTTTTTTCATGATGAATGTTTTGATATGCAGGGAAAGAGAAATTAGGGCTGCTGAGGAAAGACTAGTGCAAAAGGACGTGCCGCGAACTGCTGATGACTATGAGAAGTTGATCAGAAGTTCCCCCAATAGCAGCTTTATCTGGCTTAAGTACATGCAATTTTTACTCTCCTCGAATGAAGTTGACAAGGCTCGATCAATGGCTGAGAGGTACTACTATCACACCCACACATGATATCTGTTGTAAGTTTACCCAGTCGCCTATGATTTTACATCCACATGATCTTTTGATATTGCAGAGCTTTGAGAACAATCAACATTAGAGAAGAGTCAGAGAAGCTAAATATGTGGATTGCTTACTTCAATTTAGAAAATGAATATGGAAACCCCCCAGAGGTATATACATTTGTGAAGTTTTCTTAATTCAGTAGATATTTTTACTCTTTGCTACTTGTTTTACTAACTGATTTGATTTTTTTTCCTTTCAGGATGCTGTTGTAAAAGTATTTCAAAGGGCATTGCAGGTGTGTGATTCCAAAAAGGTCCATTTTGCACTACTAGGGATGTATGAGAATACCAATCAAGATAAATTAGCTGACGAGCTTCTTGAAAAGATGGTCAAAAAGTTTAAGCATTCATGCAAGGTGTCTTGATACACAACTGGCTATTTTTTCTTTCATGTATTTCATTTTTAAGGGTTAGTGGGACCCATGCTTACTGTTTACCTAACGTGCAGGTCTGGATAAGGCGGGTTCAGAGAATATTAAAGCAGAATGAGGATATGGTTCAGTCAGTTGTAAAACGCGCTCTCATATGCCTTCCAAAACACAAACATATAAAATTTATCACACAAACAGCAATATCCGAGTTCAAGAGTGGAGTTCCCGATAGAGGAAGGTCATTGTTTGAAGGAATGCTTCGCGAGTACCCAAAAAGAACAGACTTGTGGAGTGTTTACCTAGACCAAGTATTTTACTGTCACTGATAATTGTCTTTTTGATAATAGTTCTACCAAACTTTTCATATAATACCAATTTTATCTAAACTTTGACAGGAGATCCGGCTTGGTGATGAGGCTGTGATTCGTGCCCTTTTCGAGAGAACCATATGTTTGGAGCTGCCACTTAAGAAGATGAAGGTGAGTTATAAAAACTTGACAATGTGTAAATATGATTATGAAAGTTATAGCATTTTTATGACGATTTTATCTTTTAAATAAAATGATTTAGGAGGTATTATGCATTAAATATACATTTTCGGGTGTACGTTTTCTCAATAGAGGTTTTATGCACACAAGTATGCAATTCACATAATTTTTTCTCGTTTTGGATTTTGCAGTTCTTGTTTAAAAAGTATCTTGAATTTGAAAAGTCAAAGGGAGATGAAGAAAGAATTGAATATGTAAAGGCAGAGGCGCTTAAATATGTTGAGAAAACCCGTCCTTAACTTTAGTGTGAAGTTGCTCAGTTCGCTCGTCAGCATTGGAAAAGAGTGTTTCCTGTTGCACCATAAACGTATTTAAGAACCCCAAAAACACATTCATGATTCGCTAAGCCAGAAATCCAGGGGATCATCATTTTGTTCTAAGGGTGAATCAAGGTTAGGAGTCCAGGTCTCTGACTATGAATTTTTGCAGTTATAGAGAAATTGATCAAAAGACAACAAGGACCGATTTTAGGATTTTGACGATGCAAATAGTAAAAATATTTTTTGCAGTCACTGTATTTTGCTTAATTTTGAGTAGTGTTCATGCCTGGCAAGTTTTGTTAACTTAACTGTTGTTTGCCATCTTTTGTGAATTAATTTATTTGTTGCTGCATACAACATGGTAGCAGATATGGCTCTACTTTGTCAATAAAAAACACAAGGACATTTGTTCCTCACAAAATTTAAAAGTGACTTTCTAATTTTAACTAGTGTTCTAGAACCCAATCAAAAAGATATTTTCTGATCATTTTCTTGCCCTTCAAAATCTGTAATGAGGTCTACTACTTTTATTAACCACTAGTGTTTGCATTTTATAGTATTTAAACCCTTTCACCTCTAGATGAAGGATATGTATTTTACTATTAGGGTGTTCTCATGAGACGTTCATATTATTTCTTATTCATTGATGTAGGGTGATAATTTATAGATTTATTACAATAAATCAATTATGAGAAGTTAAACAACTGTCTCATGTAATCGAGAAAGATTAACATATCAAAGTTCACTTTTGTAGAAAAATCTCAAGTTAAAAGTTTGATTAAGGTTTTGAGACAGATTATAAGAAAAAAAACATGACTAGCTGTGTTATATGTCAAACGGGTAACAAATAGGATTTTTGAATTTGAAAGAAATAGGACTCCAATGAAAACCTTTCGTACATAAACACTACATGAGAGCTCCAAAGGACTAAACCTACAAAAAAACCTATGGTACAAACCATCTTAGCTTGAATATGAGAAAACCATATAGAGTGGACTTTGAAGTAATTGATAAGGTTGTTATTTTGTGACCTTAAAGTTATGCGTCTAATATGTGAGAAACAACCTATTGCGCAAAGCGTATAATAAGATTGCGTGCATTAGAGCGCGAAACAATCTGACCCCTTTCCTACACAAAGAGGAATCTAAGTTGAGTACCATGTGTGCCCTTTTTCTTGCTGCTATGGAAATATATTGGTGGAATCTCATGAGATAAACACAGTAGAAAAAGTTAACATAAAAACCACCCCAAACATTGATCAAATTTCCGCTACACAAAAGTAGTTCTATCCTATCCCATGTTCTAAGAAACTAAACAAAACCATCCAACAGTTTTATCCGTTTGAATTGCAACGGCTATTGATTTTAAAATTCATAATGGTTGGGTTTTACGGCCGGAAAAAAATTTTGATGACACAAAAATTAGGGCTTGTTTACAGGTGTTAAAGTTTCAACACATGTCATAGTGAAGTGAATACATTACCATTTTGCAAAAATATTGTCAAGTCGTTAGGTCCACAAACATTGAACACAACAACAGATGTGTTACATCAAAATTATACCACCCTTGCCAATCTATATTTGATAAGTGGGCTCTTTGTTTTATCCACCAAAACAATGTGAACCTTTCTCTCCTCCCCCAACTTTTCCGGAACCACCGGCGCCCAATTTAAGATGAAATCGTTTCTTGTTTTCCAAACAAACCACAAAGTCGCCGCATACACGCCAAGTTTTATCCTCTTTAGTCGATTAGATCCTGGAGATGTATGAATGACTTTCAAATGATACAAGACCACAAATGAAACTTCTTCTGAAACAAAGAGTAATAAAAAGAATTTGGGTTTGTATGTGATGTAGTGATTATGAATGTAATCAAAGTCATGAAGCAAATACCACTTCTTCAAACAAAAAGTACATATATTTCATTAAAAAAACTAATATGATACTATATAATAATATTATTCACATAACACTTGATGATAAAAGTCATCAAGACAAATTTTTATTCAATCACACACAACTGTCGCTTTCTGGGTATACATGATTAAATCAAGGTTAATTTGAAAGCATGTATGTGTGTGTTTATATATATATATATGTCTATATGTATGTATGTGTGTGTGTGTGTATATATATATATA
>BJCM01209942.1:0-24028 GCA_018326385.1 Flaveria bidentis | reverse complement strand
ATTGTTCCTTATTATTGTTATTGCTATTATTATTATTACTTATAGTATGTGACTTTACGTGGTATGTTATTATCGTAACGTAAAGTATATCGTAATAATAAAGTGAAAGAGCAATAAAGAAAAGAAGAGGAACATTAATGAAAATATTAACAAGTCTTGCAAGCTTATAGGAGGTACACGACCATGTGGTCGTTAGCTCAACTATGCTACGGGTTAGCTACCCTATTATGCACACAGGGTCAATCAATTGAGATTGGCAGGACCTTTGCAGCGTGCCCTGGGTGATTGGGTTGGCCTTGTACATAGTACATAGAACCCTTTCGAGGGATACAGTTGACCCTTTCGGGGGATATAGTTGACCGTTTCGAGGGATACAGTTGACCCTTTCAGGGGATATAGTTGACCCTTTCGGGGGATACAATTGACCTTTTCGAGGGATATACATGACCCATCACCCATTTTCCATCGCGCATATAGTTGGGGTATTGCTCATTGGTCCATACAGAAAGTGAAACATAAAGATAAAAGTTTACAGAACAGACAAGGCATACAGTAAAGAGAACGAACAATATTTGTTCATATAGTTGATGCGTGCTCGCGTATACAGTACAGAGTTGTATTTTACGAACAATATTTGTTCATATAGTTGATGCGTGCTCACTCAGCAACGCTGATTTTTATACATTTTCAGTTGGCAGGTAATTATTGCTAAGGATGGCACGAGGGTGAAGCTACTCGGCAGGGAAAGTCTGACATCCATTCGTACTCTGTGTTGCTGTTGTTTTGTAATGCATATAAACAAGTCTTTTGTAAACAGTCGATGATGATGTATTGCTTAACAACAGTGTTTTAAATTAAGTGAATGGCTTTTGATAAATTATTTCCGCTGCTTAAGCTTGTTTAATTGTAATGTTTGATGTTTTTAATTGCTATGATTGACCAAATGTGAGGTTTTCGGGAACGGGGCCTTACAGTCTAGAATAGAAAACATACACATCACTTAACGATAGTTTATGACGGTTGGATGTATATTATGGATATGTTTTTCAACTATTAAACAAATGAGTATCACTAATATGCATATTATTACCAGTGGACCATGCCGTCAGAGAATACTAATGAATCATCGAGAAAATCAACAAAAATCCAAAATTTTAATTATTCTTCTTTTCGTCTACCCCATTGTGATCCATCAATACTTCTTTGATGGCATGTATGCTCGTCAGTAATCAGTTAGTACCTTAAGTTTAATAATTCTCACACCCAAAATTTTTAGAAAAGTTTCGTAGCTACTTAATCGTCTAGAAAAAAAGCAACCAATATTCCTATAACCAGACTTTTCAGAAAATTATTCTTGGACAATTTAAAAAATAGGCTTCAAATGAACATCTATAAAACATCTATCGACAATATTCTTTATAATGAACTTTTTCCATTATGTAGATTTCTTGTTATCAAATGCAGGGGCGGAACTACAGCTATTAGTATGGGTCAAAAATTTTCATGTGGTGAACCCTTAAGTATTATTAAATTCAATATGAAACAGATGCTTGGTGTTAGCTCACTGGTCGCGCACATTTCTTTAGTGTTTCTACACATCTCAGGTCGTGTGTTCGACCCTCGCAAAAAGCAATTTTTGACATTATTTTTAATTAGTAAAATTACCATATTACCCTTAAATATATTTGATTGAAACCCTAATTAAAAAGCCTTTCCCCCTTCAATCGCTAGTTTCAAACTCCACTGAAATCTCAACCTCCCTCCAACCTAATCGACAATCACTATGATTGCATCTTCGACCTCCGGTGGCGACCTCCAAGCTTCAGCAATCGGCGTTCACAATTCCGGCTCCCCTGTTTCAACAAATCCTCCATTCAAGGTAAGTTATGTATCTTATTTGTCTCGGCTCCCCTGTTTTGACAAATCAATGTTGATTTTTTCGAACCTTATATACTTTCAGATTTTAAATTTTATATTCTTGTGTTAACTGATCATAAACACCTTAATCTTATTTGTGTTAACTCTCTTGATATATATTAGAGTTAATTATATAGATGATCCTTGTGTTTTATTAAAAATAATAGGTTTTGGTACTAAGAATTTTTTATAACAGGTTGAGGTATTATGTTTTCAATTTGTAACAAGTTAAGATATTAACACTAACAGACGTTAGCTTTTCTGTTAAATCTAATGGCATTTTTGTCTTTTCACTTTATAAAGACTACTAATGTAACTTAAGGGGTCTGTTTGTGATATTTAATATGTACAAGGGACTGTTTGTGTGTATATATACACACATATATATAGCCTTAGTTTTAGACCAGATCTTACCACCACCACTAACCACCGACGACCACCACTACTAACCACCAATAACCACCACCAAGAACCACTACTAACCACCAATAACCACAACCAAGAACCACCACAACCACCAAGAACCACCACTACCGCTATCCATTGGCCTCAATTGCGTCATCATCATTATCATATGCACCACATATTCACCACCATCGAAAGATCACCATCATCGCCCCATCATCATCTTCTTCTTCACCTCCACCATCACACCATCATCATCATCTTACCAAATCCACTTCTTTTTTCTCCAATAATAGCATCGGTGATTGGGCAGCGTGCACCAACAGAAAGTCAAACTAACTTGGGGTAGTGCGGTGGTTGGGCATGGGTGTTCGGTGGTGGTTAGATCTTGATTGGGGTTCATATTTCTTGGGTTTCTTAAGTTGGGGATCAGATCTAGAATAGGATTTAGGGCGTGTGTATTTTTTTACTTTTTGTGTGATATTTAAATGGCCGGTGGAAGCGGTCGGTGATGGTTGAAAGGAGGAAGTGGCTGACAGCGGTGGTTGGATGGTGACAGTATGTGGTAGTGATGGTGGCTAACCGGTGGCGTTGGTGGTCGACGGGGAAAGGGGGAGGGTTGGCGGTGGTGGGGTGGCAAACAGGCGACAACGATTATGGGGTGGCGGTGATGGTGGGTGGCAACGATGGTGGGCAGCGGCGGTGGTGGATTATTTGGGGTGGTGGTCTGAAATAGGAGGAAGACGATAATGGGTGGTTAGGGTTGAAATTTTAATTTATTTTATAGTTAGTTACACAAATGGTCCCTTGATTATAAAAGAAAGATATAGTTATAAAGGTAGTCCCTCAAAGGGTACTTTAGTCATTCTATTCAAATTTAACAAAAAAACTAACTTCCGTTAGACCTAATACCTTAACTTGTTACAAAAATGAAAACATAATACCCCAACATGTTACAAAAAACTCTTAATTCCCAAACTCGTTACTTTGCATAAACCACAGGGACCATCTATGTAATGAACTCTATATATTATTTGTTAAGTACCATTATTACTTCACAGTTTAAGATGGATTCATTGGAATTGGTGGTCTAGAAGATTAAGTATGACAAATGTGACATTGAGTCTGTCATTTGAGTGGTAGATGACTGGTGGTCTTGGAAATTAAATAACATCCAATGGCATATGTCTAGATCTAGCTTTGCATGATTTCATTTTTGGGTGAGCTCGTAGATTAAAACAAAACTATAAAATAACATGATAGAACAATAGGATTCATAAATTAACTCTTGAGATGGGATGCAAACTAGTACTAGGAGTTGAGTTAAGTTATCACGTGTCTATGATTCTCCAATGTGCACATATTTGTGTATTTTAGTTGATTAACATCTATCGTCTTAATATGTATGAACTAGCAACGTAATGTAACTTATTAGTAAAATGAAAGTGTTAGCCCTCATAGTAATTATAAGTAATAATAGTTTGAGTCGTTTCCATGACTTGCAACATTATATATTTTATGAAATTTGTTATACATTCACTAGATATTCTTCCTATCCAAACATTACCACATTTAAGATATTCTCAATCATTTCCACATGGATGGTACTAAAGATGGCATCATTATTGAAAGCCATAATCACTAGTTCAATGTAAACTAGAAGCAAACCAAGTAATACAAAGTCTACAACAGATATTGAAAGCCATAATCACTATTATATTGTAAATCAGATGCAAGATGACTGGTGTGTTTTTGGATTAAAAGCTCTAATCAAGTAAAGATGGAACTAACCGAAGATGGCGGAGACTAACAAAAGCTTAACAAAGATGAACAAGGACTCAAGATGGCTAAAGCAAAGGCTAAAGAAGGCGAGCGTCATGCGAGACTGAGTTAGAGACTTGAGGGGTTCATTGAAATTTGTGGAAAGTTAGAGTTGATCATAGAAGTATAATAATGCTTCAAAAGAAGAATGTTGGCTTTGTAAGATGTGGTGTTTACTCTTAGGAAGTGGAAAGATTAAGCTTCTAAAGTTTCTTTAACTTCAGAAGTGAAATTTACCTTTGGAAGAGATATTTGCTAAACATAAAGGGGGTAAATTGTAAATAGTTTGTTAAAGGTTATTAGACATGATTCATGTATATAAATATCATTTGCCATTTAGAATAGAGAGAGTAATTTTCATAATCTCATAGTTTTCTTTGTGTAATATCTTTCAATAACCGTTGAATCACTTGGTAGTGAATCTTTTCTTCAATATTGTTCTTTCTTTGATTGGTTTTACAACAAGTGGTATCAGAGCCAAGTTCGGCTCAATTGGAGAAAGAAGGTGATCTCGACGGCGATCAGAAGAGAAATTGAAGAATCAAAGGTGGTGTCCACGAATTTTGATCTTGAAAAGTTTGATGGGAAGAATGATTTTGGGTTATAGCGTGTCAAGATGCGAGCACTGCTTGTACACTAGGGTTTGGTGGGAGCACTCGCAGGGCAGACAAATTTGCCGACAGATTTGACAGAAAAAGAAAAACAGGAGATCATGGAAAAGGTGCACAGTATGATAATTTTGTCCTTGGGAGACCGGGTGCTTCGAGAAGTGTCGAATGAGGACTCGGTTGTCAGAATTTGAGCAAAGCTTGAAAGTCTGTACATGACAAAGTCATTGGAAAATCAACTGTATCTAAAGAAACGATTGTACATGTTTCACATGGCATCTAACAAGACTTTGAAAGATCACATAGATGAGTTTAACAAACTTATTTTGAATCTTGAAAATATTGACATGAAATTAGATGATGAAGATCAGACCATTATCTTCTTGACTTCGTTGCCAAAGTCATATGAACACTTTTTTGACATATTGATGTATGGTCGAGAGATATTATCAATGAAAGAGGTTCTTACAGCCATAAATTCAAAGGAATTGATGAAAAGAAGTGATGGACGACTTGTTTAGAGGTTCTCAAAAGGCAAGGGTTAAGCTAGATCAAGATCAAGAAATAAACAAACATGCTATATATGCAATTTGAAAAAACATCTCAAGAAAGACAATTCGGAGAGAAAGAAGAAAGGAAATGAATCAAGTTTGGTAAAATGGCAAACTAGCCATGTATCCAAAGGATTTGCTGATGGCTATGATAGCTCTGATGTTCTGAATGTGTCTTATCATGAAGACATGAGTGGATGGATACTTGATTCAGGATTTTCTTTTCATATGACTCCTGTCAAAGAGTTCTTTAAAGAGTTGAAGATGGAAGATCTTGGTGAAGTAAAGCTTGGGGATGATCGACCTTGTAAAATCCTAGGCTTAGGTACTATCACACTTAAGTTGCATAATGGCACTGAGATTGATATTAGTGATATCAGGTATATTCCTAGTTTGAAAAGGAGTTTGTTATCACTAGGGACTTTTGAGAAGTCAGGCTATTATGTTGGGTTGAAAGATGATAAGGCTAGAATTATTAAAGGTTCCTTGGTATTGTTAACCAGTAGCAGAAGGATTAATAATACATATATATTAGAGGGATCAACAGTTCCTGGAAGTGCATGTATGGCACTTATTAAGAATGATAGCTCTTTAGTGTGGCATAAGAGATTTGGTCATCTTAGTGAACAAGGTATCATTGAGTTACGAAAACAAGGAATCATTAGTGAGTTTAAGATGAATGATGTAGGTTTCTGCGAGACATGTGTTTTGGGTAAAAGGAAAAAAGTTCAGTTCAAGACTGGTAAGCACATATCTACAAATGTGTTACACTATGTACATTCTGACCTGTGGGGGCCTACTAGAACTAGTACTCTAGGTGGAGATAGTTATTTCTTGTCTATTATAGATGATTACTCACGAAGGGTTTGGGTTTATGTTCTTAAGCATAAGAATGAAGCTTTTAGAAGTTTGTAGAGTGGAAGACTCTAGTAGAAACTCAGAGTGAGAGGAAGGTAAAGAAGTTGAGAACTGATAATGGGCTGGAATTTTATAATAGCGAGTTCAATGAGTTTTGTAGAACTCATAGGATAGCCAGACATCTTACTATACCCGGTACTCTCCAGCAAAATAGGTTGGCTGAGAGGATGAACAGGACTTTGTTGGAAAGGCTTAGATGCATGAGGATTAATACTGGATTTCCAAAAGGTTTTTGGGGTGAATTAGTTACATCTGCAACTTATCTGATTAACAGATCTCCATCTAGAGCTTTGGGTGTGAAGACTCCTATGGAGATGTGGACAAGAGTAAGTCTGACTGTAGTCATTTGATGGTGATTGGGTCAGTAGTCTACTTTCATGTTAATCAAGATAAACTTGATGCAAGGGCTCAAAAGGGTGTTTTTTTAGGGTACCTTGAGGGTGTCAAGGGATATAGAATATGGAGGTTAGAAGGATAAGGACCTCGGGTAATTATAACCAAAGATGTAGACTTCCAAGAAGGCATATTGTATAAGGATGTGGTAGGTATTGACACCAGGTCTCAGTCTCCAGAGAAAGTTGAGATTGAGGTGGAGTATGAGGATGATTCAGACAAAGCTGCTGGATCAAGCAGTGGGACTGAAGGTGAAGTCAATCACGAGCCTCATATTACACATAGCATTGCAAAAGATAGACGTAGAAAGAAGGTTGTAGCTCCTATCAGATATAGACAGGATCATGATGTGTCATCTATTGCCTTCACAACTGCTGAAAAAGAGAGTATCTATGAGCCATTGAATTTTGATGAGGCTATATCATTAGATGAAAGTGATACGTGGTATGATGTTATGGTTGAGGAGATGAATTCCCTGGAAAAGAATGAAACATGGGAATTGGTTGATAAGCCAGTAGATCAGAAGCTGGTAGCTTGTAAGTGGCTGTATAAAGTCAAGGATAGTGTTACTTGTGCTGAGGGTCCTAGGTTAAAATCTCGGTTGGTAGCTAAGGGATTTACTCAGAGGGAAGGTATTGACTATAATGAGATCTTTTCACTAGTGATGAAGCATACTTCTATTTATATAATTTTGTTTATCATAGCTGCTCTTGATCTAGAGTTGGAACAACTAGATGTTAAGACGACTTTCTTACATGGGCTCTTGGATGAAAGGATATATATGAAACAACCTATGGGTTTTGAGATTAAAGGAAAAGAAGATAAAGTGTGTTTGTTGAACGGTCTTTGTATGGCCTGAAGCAGTCGCCAAGGCAATGGTACAAACGATTTGATAAGTAAGTAGTGACTCATGGTTTCACTAGGAGTGACTATGATAGTTGTGTTTATCATAGGAGGTGTTCTAGTGGGGATTATCTGTATTTGTTGTTGTATGTAGATGATATGCTGATAGCATGCAAGATGCAATATGAGATAGAAGCTACAAAGAAGTTACTCATGATGGAGTTTGAAATGAAAGAGCTAGGTAATGCTCGTAAGATTTTGGGAATGGAGATTACCAGGGATAGGAGTTCTAAACAATTGAAGTTGTCACAGATTTCTTATACAAATAAAGTCTTGAAAGTTTACGATATGCATGAGTGCAAGGTTGTTAAAACTCCTATTGTGGCTCATTTCAAGTTATCCATGGAAGACAATCTTTGTACTGAAGATGATTATCATATATGGAGAAGGTTCTATATGCAAATGTAGTGGAAAGTCTTATGTATCTGATGGTATGCACCAAATCTGATTTGGCTTATGCTGTGAGCTTGGTTAGTAGGTTTATTTCATCGCCTGAGAAGGTTCATTAGGATATTGTTAAATGGATTCTTAGATATCTTTAATATACTAAAGATTGGGAATTGATCTTTGGTTTGAAGGAAGGTGATGGTCAAGCTAGAGTTAAAGGATATGTTGATTCTGACTTTGCAAAAGATCTTGACAAGAGAAGATCTATTATTGGATATGTGTTTAGAGTGATGGGTAATGTGGTAAGTTGGAAAGCTCAGTTGCAGCATGTGATTGCATTGTCTACGACCAAAGCAGAGTATATGACACTAACTGAAACTATAAAGGAGTCATTGTGGTTACAATGACTGGTTGCTGAGTTAAGGATGAGATTATCTGATACAGTGGTGTTTTGTGACAATCAGGGTGCTATACAACTTGCTAAGAACAGTGGTCTTTCATGAAAGGACCAAGCATATTCATGTTAGACTATATTTTATTCATGAAATAATTAGCAATAAAGAAGTTCTGATAAAGTAAGTTTGGACAGATTGAATCTTGCAGATATTCTTACGAAGGTAGTGCCAGGTTCTAAGTTTGAGTTTTGTGTTACAAAACTTGGTATTGGTTGACATTATTATTGGTGTTCTATGATGCATACTCTAAAGGTATAGATTGTGAAAAGTCAGAGTTGATCATAAAAGTAAATAATACTTTGGAAGAAGAGTGTTAGCTTCAGAAGATGTAGTGTTTACTCTTCGGAAGTGGAAAGATTAACCTTTAGACGTTTCTTTAACTTCGGAAGTGAAATTTACTTTCAGAAGAGATGTTTGCTAAATATAAAGGGGGTAAATTATAAATAGTTTGTTAAAGGTTGTTAGGCCTATTCATGTATATAATAATTAGTTGCCATTTAGTATAGAGAGTAATTTTCATAATCTCATAGTTTTCTTTATGTAATATTTTTCAATAACAGTTGAATCATTTGGTAGTGAATCTTTTCTTCAATATTATTCTATCTATTTATTTAAGAATGTTGGAGGAGGTTTATAGTATAACTAGAGTTTTATATTTTTAGAAATTAAAACCAATAACATAAAATTATAAAATATAAAAACATTTACATGAACAAATATAAATGAACGAACATAAATATACACATCACGGAATGTTCACAAAGATAATGCATGGACACGATCTTTGTTCATATTTGTTCAAACAAACGGAATTTTGTTCGTGTTTATTCATCTATTAAACGACATATATAAACAAACATTATGCCAAAAAGTTCATGAACTACTTGATTAACGTACAGTTTGTTTGCACCCATAAACACCTTTATCGTTAGAGATGCTCTTATATTTTATAAAAGTGCAATTCTATAATGAATATAAACTACTGAAATTTATTTATGATAAAATGTTAGAAATTTAAATATTTATTTAAACAAGCCTTGAAAGATACGAATGTTATGAATTATATACAGCAATCGCTCAGTCCCTCACGTCTACAATAATAAAAGTTACATATACCGATAACATTACATGTTTCCACAAATTCCTCATTCGTTTTCTCCTCACTAAAAGAAATTCGAGACATTAAATAAATAAATAAATATATAGTAAATATTGGATTTGACTTGAGATTAAGCCAGCTTATGGCTCGACTTATCATTTTTTAAGATGTTTTTCTTTAAATAAACTTAAATAACAATAATAAATTACTATAATAAACTACCGAAATATAAAAATACGAGCTAATTTATACGAGTCAACAGGAAAATTAGTCAAGCCAAATAAGCTCGAGATTATATACCAGCGAAATACTTAAACTCGAACTCATTTAATACATTCACACTAGCCCGATCTCAAGTTTTAACGCGCTAATGTATACAAGTAGACAGAGCAAGTCGTAAGTCATGAGCTATTTGAATATTTGTATTTTTAAATTAAATTGTGAAGCATAAACTGTAGAAATGGGACATTTCCTGATTTATGGAAAGAATAAATCTTGGTATAAAGTATTCCCAACATCCAACAGGTAGACAAATAGTTACAGGTCCTCTTTTATGTCTCTCTTGATCTATAAATACACCCATACATCACCCACCATCTCTTCAATGGTTCATTAAACCCTGATATTATCTTATATACATTAATTCTTCAGTGGAAAGAATTGAAAGAACAAACAACCATGGATGAAGCTGGTCATGAGAAGGCGGTTGAGACGGTGCTTGCAGGAAACTATGTCGAAATGGAGGTCGAAGGGAAGCGTAAAGATGTCAAATCCACCATTTCTAATTTCTTTTGGCATGGTGGTTCTGCATATGATGCATGGTTTAGTTGTTCTTCAAATCAGGTAATACATACATAACTTAATTGTTGTATCAAAACGCGATAGGCAGATAAAACAGTGTTCCTAATAGCAGGTATTAATGTTTTAGAACATCGCGTGTAGTTTTTTAGTTTTTCATTGCCTAACGAACACTGATTGAAAGTGTGATCGTCATTTGATGAAAGATCAATATTACTGGACTCATTAACTGGTATGAGTCACTCGCCCTAGAAATCCCAGAAAGCAATGCGTCTCACTAATAGTCATTTGATAAACTGTAAAAACATATGAGTAACTTGATCTATATGTATATATTATATTAAAGAAAGATCGTATATATGTTAAGTTGTTTGTTCACTAGCTTGAATTAAGTGATCTATAATATGTTATAATATGTTACTATGACTTTGTAGGGTATAATGACGTCATTATAGATAAGTTTTTAGGATTTATGCGCATAATGACGTGTCGTGATCTTATTGGTACAGGTGGCACAAGTGTTGCTTACACTACCATACTCATTTTCACAACTAGGGATGCTCTCTGGGATTTTGTTTCAAGTTTTCTATGGTTTAATGGGCAGTTGGACTGCATATCTTATTAGCATTCTCTATGTTGAATATAGAACTAGAAAGGAAAGAGAGAAGGCTGATTTTAGAAACCATGTTATTCAGGTACAACTCTTTAATGCATGTATATGCATCTACCACTTGTACATCTTACTTCCTGTTATAAGGGATTGTACCTCATGTTTTATAACTTGTACATTCTGTTGGGCATGTTTGAACTTTAGTGTATGCTATTTGTAGTGGTTTGAAGTTCTTGATGGATTGCTTGGAAAGCATTGGAGAAATGTTGGTTTGGGATTTAATTGCACTTTTCTTCTCTTTGGATCTGTGATTCAACTCATAGCTTGTGCAAGGTACATATATTTAATCATAACGTACAAATCATTAAAGCTACTAACACAATTTCTTCGTTTCATATGTGTTCTTCAACAAAAGCAACTTCCTTTAGAAATATAAATCATGGTTATAAAAGCTTTATAGAATTGTAGTATAATATGAGTTATGATTGCTTCGTTAGATGAATTAACTAGATAATAAACGAGATGGTTCACGATTACAACGTGACTTAGTTATATTCGAAAGTGAGACTCGACATGTTATTTTCACACATATTGTCCTAACGGGCCACATGCACATGTTGTTGTACTTGCTAACTTGTATTTTTTAAATCCCATCAATGCATTAACGAGTTAATGATTTCTGGATTTACGCAGCAATATATATTACATAAATGACAACTTAGACAAGAGGACATGGACATACATATTCGGTGCATGTTGCGCGACAACAGTGTTCATCCCGTCATTTCACAACTACCGGATTTGGTCGTTTCTAGGGTTGATTATGACTACTTACACTGCGTGGTACCTAACTATCGCATCACTCATCCACGGACAGGTATCTATCTTCTTTTGTTGTTTCATATTATAATAACTTGTATATCAATTAAAGTACATCATAATGTCAAATCACATATCTAAAATTATAATAATTTAGATGGTTTATACATAGTGCCGATCATTTATTGAACGTACCAATTGAAAGTATGACTTTTTAAAATTTTAATAGTTTGGACGTTAGTTAGTAATTTTATGCACAAACTTTACTCATGTCTCAATATAATTCACTACAATGTTGTGAAATGTTCACTTTTGTACCCTAAAACATAGGGAAGTAAAAAATGTTATGTTTAATTAAAAGTATGGGGGTGTAAACTGTTAATTTGGTAGGTGGAAGGGGTGAAACATACAGGTCCAGCAAAGATGGTTCTATACTTCACGGGGGCTACAAACATTCTCTACACGTTCGGGGGACATGCTGTCACAGTGTAAGACACCCCTGTTCTTTACGTTAATTCCAAAAGACACCCCTGCATTTTATATTCACTTTAAATGTGTGCGACTGTTATCTAACATCCCTTGTGCTTTGTATGTGGGTGTTATCATCATGTCGATAGTAACGTGAGCTTGTTTGCTTTCCACTTTCTTTTTTCTTTTAATCCATTTAGTTATCCAAAGAAACTTTTAAGGGCAGATACGTCATTTTCACAATGACCTTGAAACATTACATCAAAGGCAAAAGGCCATTTTAAAGATAATTATGATAACGATTTACTTTAATTATTTTAATTAAAACATTGTTGCTTACAAGACTGGTCCATTGATTTCGGATGTCTAGTTCGATATTTTTAGATTTTAAACTTACTATAATTAGGTTAATCGTGCCCCATTTAGAATATTATTGGATTTTAATATATTTGTTAAATTAATGCTCTAGAAAACATGTAACTTTCTAGGTCTAGTAAGTTAATATATTTTTTAATATCTCAATCGATACCCTATACCTAAACAAAAAAATGTTCCACTTCAAAGTTTGGGCCGTAAGTAGTTGCCCACCCGACAACCCACTCAGGCCGAACTTGTTACTAAGTATAAAATATCCTTTTAAAAATTGTAATATATAAAATTGATCTACTGAGTAAAAAGATTCATGCAATACATTATGTCACATGAACTAGATAATCGTTAGGCCATTCATGTAATACAATTTAATTTTGTAGTGATTATCGATTTTAAGACTACTAAGTTTGATATACATTTAACGTTTGAGACCATCTTTTCAAATATATAACAATAAATCAATTCTCAAGTATTTAAATGATTCAATGTGATCATAGTTACTACGTTATAAAATAACCATTTTGAAGATATATATTTAAATTGATTACTATATATTATCTACTTCGTTTCAAGTTTTCATTTTATTTCATATGCCTATTATATTCCAAGAAAAAACATATCATGATCTGAAAAATATTTATAATTGTTGTAATGTTCTCTAGATATTATTTTCCTCTTGTGATAACAACTTAAGCTTTTGTTTGTTTCAAGACAATCTGACCCGATGAATTTCACTACTACTAATAAGATTCCCAATATGTTGACTAGTCTCTATCTTAATCGCTGTGCATCCACCCACACCTATGCAAAACTCTTTTCTGAAGCATGAAGTTTAAACATGTTGAATTACTATAGTACCCTGCTCTAAGGCATGGGTGACAGAAAGTCATTCTTTTGGGGGACACCCTTTCTGTCTTTTTCCACTTTGTAGCATAAATTTCTCCATTTTTATATTAAAGTTTAACTCCAATTTTTGTTCTCTATTGATATCTAATAAATAAATAACAAAGATAATATAAAGATTAGAACCCCAAAGTTTTGGACCTAGGTGATGAAAGATTGGCTTTGGGCCTATTTGATAATAGGATTATGAATTGCATGTGGTTAAGGACTTACTAATGGGGATTATTTGTGTGTTAACAGTGAAATCATGCATGCAATGTGGAAACCACAAAAGTTTAAGGCGATTTACTTCTGGGCTACTGTGTATGTGTTAACGCTTACGCTTCCATCCGCCTCAGCGGTTTATTGGGCTTTTGGCGACTCGTTACTTAATCACTCAAACGCGTTTGCCCTCCTCCCTCGATCCCCTTGGAGAAACATGGCCGTCATACTTATGCTTATTCACCAAGTACGTTATTATTATGACACTCGCTTCCTCGATCCATATACTGTTCGCACAATGTTTAAAATGTTCACATGTGTCCGTTAATATATTTTAAAAACGTTATTGAAGTTACAATGTTAATGTGAAATTGATCTTGTTGCAGTTTATAACATTCGGGTTTGCTTGCACTCCGTTATATTTTGTGTGGGAGAAAGCAATCGGGATGCACGAGTGCAAGAGCATGTGCAAACGCGCTGCAGCACGATTGCCTGTGGTCATCCCCATATGGTTTCTCGCGATCATCTTCCCTTTCTTTGGACCCATCAATTCGACCGTTGGATCTCTACTAGTCAGTTTTACCGTCTACATCATCCCCGCTCTTGCTCACATGTTCACCTTTCGATCAACTGCTGCCCGCGAGGTATCAATTCAATTTCCTCCGGCACACTAGCCCAATTGGGTTAGGTTGACTAACAAACACTTTTTACACCACTTTTAATATATTATTGTTAATGAATACATTCATTAAATTATGTATTAATTAAATTTGTACACAAAAGTTTGAACGAGTGTAATTAATTCAATCTGATGATGCAGAACGCGGTAGAGCCACCACCAAAGTTTCTCGGACGATGGGTCGGCACATACTCGATCAACGTCTTTGTAGTCGTGTGGGTATTCATTGTTGGATTCGGGTTCGGAGGTTGGGCTAGCATGACAAACTTCATCCACCAAATTGACACATTCGGGCTATTCACCAAGTGCTACCAATGTCCACCTCAACTCCCTCCGCAACCACCGTTGCTTAACGCAACCACCCCTATAACATCTCCGGCCACCACGCGCCACCTACAACTTCTAGGGAGCTCATACTTTAACACCCCTTGAAACCGAGCTTCTATCCCACCAAGAATGTTAATGGCATCAGTGTGATGAGTTTTTATTGTAGCATAGGAATTAATATTTGGAATTAATTTATGATAAAATATTATTTGCATATTCCTTGTAATATTTGTTGTGGTTTTGGTTTTGGTTTTGACACATTTTGTAGCACATCATACTACACCATATGCAATGGCATAGTGAGTTTCGGTATCCGACTTCATTTTGCAATCTTGTGATCATAACATGACATGCCAAAAACTTTTGTGGATGACTCTTTTGTGACATGTATGATTTTCTTCTTTTACGTCTTTGTAATGTAACAAGAAATTTGATATGTAAGTATTTACACAATCTTGAATATGTCAATTTGAGTATGTTTCTTAAACAATTTATCTAATATTCGAAAATCGAAACACAAATACACTTAGAGCATTCACAACCTATTTCCTATCTTTATCCATATAATTACACTAAAAATCACTACTTTTTCTCTCTACTTTTTAACTTTATCATTAATTTTTTTATCTCCTTCACTCACAACCATTTAAAATATATTAAAATCATAATATAGTTTTGAACAGTGATTCTCCAAAATACAAATTAAATAGTAAATTTATCATATCCTTCACTCACAACCACTTATTACCATAGAAAACATACTCATAGAAATATAAGAAAATGAGCTATGAATGCTCTTACTAGAATGAGTAATTTAATGGAAATTTAGATGTTAAATAAATGTGATATGTAAATATTTACACGAGGTTGAATACAACCCCAACCGTGTGTCTCGGGGTCGAGTATCGAGATTCACGGCTTTTATCTCACGAACTCACATGAGAGAGATAAAAATAAATTTTATACTCAAATCCACAAATTAACATTTCATTTCGTTAATTACAAGTCGGATGAACACTAGTTAGCATTGGCAATGCTAGAATAAAGTGAGCTATAACTTTTTAAAAGTACTATTATTCTAATATAATAATTTTTTACATATTTTGTTTTTTCTCATATATATTCTTTTATAAAAATCTGAATACAACATTATTATGTGCATACAGGACCGACCCATATGTATATAAGGGTGAAGTTGGGGCTTGGAGACCTCGGTCATTAATTCTAAAAGGTAAATAAATTATTTAGTATTTGGGTCTTATATATATCGGGTAAGAAGTTAGTCATGTAACCCAATAGTTTGGCGCCAATGTAACTGTAATTAACTGCCATCCTAGAAGGGTATAAATAGACCATATTGTATCATTTAAATGTATGCAATAAAGATTTCTATTATATAGTTTCTCTCTGCATTTATGTGTGTTGTGCAGTGTATGTTCTTGCGAGTTTTGATCTATCAAGAAACTTCAATTGGTATCAGAGCGGAAACGCTCCTGGGAAGAAAAGGTGTCATGAAAAATTGGTTTTGAAGATTTGAAGAATGGAGGATCAATACGAATGTGGAAGCGTTGATGGTGCGGATGTCTCGGTGATGAATCCAACGCTTCGTTTGGTCAGGAGGACTAGGATGAATCGGGAAAGTGCAGTCAAGGGGACAATGGGAATCCATAAGAACACCAACTGGGTAGATTGTTTAATTATATTTTTATTAAATGAATTTATTTTATTATTTATTACAAAATTATTAAAACTCCTCCATTCAAACCAATCTATTTCCTTAGCTCTATGGGAATCCATAAGAACACCATCTCCTTTCACAATCATGAATGCATCACGGTTTATTATTTAAAACATAATTCACCGGTTCAACTTCTTACTTTTACAAACACAGATGGGCAAGTGATAAAAACATCAACTGGGTAGATTGTTTATCTATGCCAAATCTTGTTTCACGAATATCATATCCAAACGCCAACCAACATTAGCCCGTTCTCAATAGAAGTTGAATTTTTAGTTTTTGCGACCACAAAAACAAAACTACAATTGTTAATATCTTTACTCTTGAAACTTGACAATAATCCACAGCTGCAGTGATCATTTTCTGTGACATTTCATTCAAGAAAACACTTTTCTTTAGACTTCCATTTTGTGCATGAAAAGGTTCAAGACGAGACGATTCGTGCTAGCTACTCATATTGCTATGGATGACCAACTTGCTGATGTTCTCACATAACCGCTGCTCAAACATCATTACAATCATCTCCTGTCCAATATTGGACTTCTCCCTCGGTCGTCCATCTTTGTGAGGGCATGTTAGATAAAGTTCAGTTTCCCCCATTTATTAACGTTTTCAAAATATGTTATATTTGATTGTGTCTTCCTACATTGTTTTATTAAAAAAAGGTGCAGTGGAAATGATGTTTCAATCTCTTTTTGAGTAGAAAATTGGTATGAAGGTGTGCCTGTGAGGGATTTGTTTCTAAACATTATAATGTTGTAGAATGATAAACAAAAAAATGTAAAGAGGTGATTCGAGTACAAGGACAATTAAATACAATGTGCTGGAAGTAGAATTGAAAAAGAGACACTAGCTATGGACAAACATGAATTACTAGAACTATAATGGTGCTACCATGGACTACAAAAACATAATGTTTTGGATACAAGAGACAAATGGAAATGGTTGGGTAAGGTCTCTAGCATCTTCTTGGTTAAATCACTCGAGTCAATAGATGAACGAACTTGGTCTAAGCGGAAAAGTTCTATGCATCAATGGACAATAGATTCGAGAAAAAGCTCAATTTCTTTGGGTGACGAGCTGCATTGAATGTTGTTGGGAAGAGATCTAAGCGTCGAATCATATGTTGATCACTTGTTTATATGCGAAGAGAGTTAGGGCTCAAGTAAACACTTGATGCAAGGTTGCAACCTCTCCAAGGGTTCGATAGCAGAAGTGTTACCACACCCTATGTTGTTAGAGTTACCAAAGATGTGTAAAAAAAATTTATACATTCGATTCTTCATGGTACATTGGGACGGCGGGAACAATATAATTTTCAAATAGTAAACAATATGAGTAGACAAAGTTTTAGAGGACATGACGGCAAGCTTGGTCATGTAGATTTCAAATAGGACGAAACTAGATTGGAACTTATGGTGTAACAATGAACCTTAAACCTATTTGTTTTTTTATAGGCGACATTGTATGATTTATTGTCTTTAGCATCTTACTAGTTTATTTATCTAGAAGAGTGGTCTATTGATAACTTAAAAATGAAAAGCAAAATTATAATCACTCCTTTATATTAATCTATTGATATGCCTTAAAACAAAGGTCGATGGCCTAATTCTAGATTCAAATCCGAAGGACTGGTTTTTTATGTTTCTTGAACTTTTTTTACTTTTTTATTTTCTTTAAATTATTTTATCTATATTTAAATCTCTAAAACCCAAGCGTAGCAACTTCATACGTTTTCTTACGTAGTCAACCATGTTTATGTCACCACCCTATACATCTTATAAAGTGCTCAAACACACTGCCATGAGCATGTTTACTTTCTAGTCACCCCTAAAAGTTCGATCTTAATCTCATTCAATACCTGAAATTAATAAATAACTAGAACTTGGTTTTTAACTCTAAAATAGCAAGTGATTGTCATTTGATTTAATTTTGTTAATGAATACACTATAATATCAACGTCAAAAAAACAAAGCTATGTAGACTTGAAACATGTCTAAAATAAAGGAAAAAATAATATCACTAACATATCTTAAGGTTAAACAAAACCTCTTGTTTTTTTGGGATGACATATTATCTTGTTCGTCTCTAATTTACGTTCTTTCTCCCACTTTTATCATGTATGTTTTGTTTGTGGTACGATATCACTTCCATTAGGGAAGTAATTGGTAAAACATCATGATTTATTTTGCTCACACGGTTTGGAAAAAAGTGTTCCCCACTTGAAATGAGGGTTGCAGTTATGAATTGTTTTTAGTTACCAAAAATAACTCTTGGGATAAAATTAGAAAACGGGTCTCAAAAGGTAGCTTTTAATCTTAAAGCTTGAATATTGCTTAAGAATCTCTTTCAAGTTTCAAATATTTTTTTTTTCAAATTATGTACCAACAACAAATGATGCTTTGCCTAAATATATAAGGTGAGCTACCTAAAACTGTAAAAAAATAAATTGGATTCAATCTCACCCATAATGTAGTAGGTTAGCTAGAAGAAAATGTTAAGGATTAGATTTTATTTAAGAAACATATAAATGATTTCAATTAAGATAATATTTTTTCAAGAATAGTCTTATATTTACCGTTTTAAAAGTAAAAAATATATACTTGATTTATATAGATGGATTCAAATAGAATAACAAAATTTTTAAAAATAGGTTTACTTTGAATTTTGACGTGTAATTTTACTTGGCCTCAAAATACAAAGTTTAGATGAATCTAATTCTAAGTCGTTGTCTCTCGTATTTCTCAGTTTTATCGACTAAGCTCTTTTTGTAAGAACGAGCAAAGTTATCCGCGCTTCGCGGCGGTACCGTACCATGACATTCACGTAATGAATAACACGTTTGCGAACTTTGTAACGGTGGCAATAACATGCGCACACACTACGGTGTGAGCACGTTTACAAACTTTGCTACATGAGTTGTGGCATATACATTAACACAATTATTCCGCGCACATCTTAACGTAACCCGGATAATGATACTGACATAGTTAATCCCGCGTTGCGAAGTGTGTACGAATTTTGTTACACACATTGCCTCGATGATAATATCATGCTAAAGAAACGTTTGAAGTTAGTAAAATTTTTTAAATATTTAAACATAAATATAAAACAGTATTATCTTTAACATTTCATTACATAATATTAAAAAAAGTAATTTAAATAAGAAGAAATTAATAATAAAAAAAGGCATTTTAGCAAGAATAGAAGAAAGAAAAGAAAAGGAGTAATATAACATAAAAATAACAATCCGTTGCATGACAATATTCAGGAAAAAAGATAATTAAGCTAAACAAAATCTGGTAAAATCCAAAAAATAAAAAAAACCAAAAGATATTGACCAATCAAAGTGTGTCACATGTCAGATCGATGGTTAATCTATCAACACTTACTAGTGGGTCATATAGAATACTAGATTATAGTTCAATATATTACGTGAGTAGAATAAATAAATATATTAAAATTACTAGTTTTACAAATATTTTATTTTTTAGATATTATTATCAATTGATGAAATAAATATATAATGAATATTTAAAAGTTATAACACATAATGAATTAGAAATTATTACTTTATATTTAATATATATTAATACATTATTAAAATAACTATATTTATATTTTAGATGTTAATAATTTAGTTTACTTATTTATAACAATCAATATTTAATATGAAAGATACAAGAAACATAAATATAAATATATTTTTTTAACATATTTTAGTTAAAAAAGTTAAATCAATTGTTTTAATTATGAGAGAGACGGGTAAATATTTTTTTAAAACCTTATTTTATTATAGGTTATAAATTTTTTCTAGCGACTAAAAAGACTTAAACCAACAACAAACAAACAACATACTAAGATCATGCTTTTAACACAAGATTAATATACGAACCATTTGATTTATGATCAAACATCGAAAACACTTATTTATTTATATATATATAAACTTAAGATTGAAATCTACGCCTTGCTAAATCAACAACATCACCTCTCACAAAATACCACCATAATTGACCACCAGTGGGACATTCACGAGCTATATGCCCATACTCACCGCAGTTAAAACAACCACCACGACCACCACCACCACCTCCATCGCCACCACCTCCATCGCCACCACGTCCAACACCACCACGTCCACCACCACCACCACTCTGCTTACAATCCCTAGCCATATGTCCAGATTCACCGCACTTAAAACAACCACCATGACCATAACGATCACCACGGGTACTCCCCTGCACAGGCGCCTCATCGGGCCCAGTGACGTCAACCGCCTTGGTCCGGCCATCAGATCCGGTCTCCACCACGAACTCCACCGTCTCGCCGTCGCCTAAGCTCCTGAAGCCATTGGTCCTGATCGACGACTGATGAACAAACAGATCGTCACCGCCATCGGTGGGAGTGATGAAGCCGAACCCCTTTGTGTCGTTGAACCACTTCACGGTTCCCGATTGTCTAGCACCATCGTAAGCCATTTTTCTCTGATTTCAGATTGATTGAAACCATAGAAATTGAGGAGATTTGGGAAACTATAAACCCTAGAAACCCCTTCAGGTGATGTATATAAATGAAACCAACGATTAAGCTAGTGGAAATTACAATCACCAAATAAGAAAAAGGTAAACTTTCACTAAATATGATTTGATCAAAATAAATTAAAGGTTTTAAAATATTGATTTTGCTACTTGGTTGTTTTCAATTTGTCTCACTTTACACCAACCAATTAATACCATTCAAATTTTCTATTAAAAAGTATTTTAGTCTTTTTATATAAAAAAATTGTTTCTATAATATATTAAAAGAGTGTTTTGGTCTTTATCATCATCCACGTCATCTTCCATCAACATCCAAAATAAGACTACTACCACTTTAAATCATAACCACACACCATCACCATCCTTCACCACCATCACAATCACTTGTACCACCATCACAATCACTTGTACCACCATCACAATCACTTGTACCACCATCACAATCACTTGTACCACCATCACAATCACACGCAAGTACCACCACCACCTTAATCAACACCACCACTACCACCACTACTACCACCCACCTTTGAAAGCTAAAGATCATATATAAACCACCATCACTCACCTTTGAATAACATTAATTAGATCTAAATCATAACCACCATCACCATTGCACCACCAGCATACTTTCTTAGTCATCAATTTACCACCACTACTAGAACAATAAAAACAATTACTACATTGATATCACCTCTAATCGGAGCCCAAATCTGAGTAGAAATCCGAGCCTTAGGTGATTAATCAAGCTTTGAAAGGTGGCCCTATAGGTTTCGAGACCTTCATCCTTCCGACAAACACTAACTACCTCACCTTGTTACCACCATAGTTTAACAACCTCCATGAATCTAGATCTAAGGTCTCAATGTTTGGATGATGATAAATGATGAACGATCATATTTGACTAACGGGTTCGGTTAGAATTGAGGTGAAATAAGTAGGTAGGAGATGGTTAGGGTAGTGGATGACTGGCAATGGTGTAGGGAGGCGGTGCGATGTTAGATGCCAAGAGGTGGTGTATGGAGGCGGTGGTGCAAGATGGATATTGAAGGGGAAGAGGGGATGGATTGGGTTTTAATTGTTTTACAAAATTAAAAAAGAAATTTTACAAAACACTCCCATAAGTTGAGTAAATTACATTACTAGTTCTATCGGTAAAATTACTACAATACCCTTTGAGTTAATAGAATTATTTAATGGTGTTAGTTGCTTGGCGTTAACCGATACAAATTAAAAACCACATGGAGCAAAATCAAGATTTTGAAGCATTTGAATGAAAACCATTATTCGACCAAACCACATGGAGCAAAAGTGAAGTTTATTCAATAAAGAAGCATTAAGTACCTATACAACTATAAGGTTATACTTGAACGACTAATGCAACCGAAGAGCTTCCAGCATGCATGCATGATGTGCAGAGTAGAAGTTATTTCGGAAGTTTTACACACTTTAGAGAAAATATTATAAGTGTAAAATTTTCTGAAGCCAAATACCAAATCTTTTAAAGCCAAAGATAAAGTCTTTCAAATCTTCAAGGATAAAGTCTTTTGAAGTTAAGAGACTGAAGACTGATTTCTTCCGAATTCAAAAAAGACATGCTTTCTCTGATCAACTTTTGCGTAAAGCTAACCAACATTCCGCTATCACTCTGAAGAGTTACCAACTTATACAAGTTGGTGAAAAGGTTCATGTTTATGTAAACTATAGATTATGGTTTGAAGTCTGTAACTTTTTACTTTGTACCTTTATTCTTTTTGTAATATATTAAGATGTGAGGTATGACATGTCATAGTCACAAGTCAAAAGACAATCTGTCTTTTTACTGTACATTGATCTTGTTGTCTAGATTAGTGTTTTCAGCTGGCTTTCAAAGTATAACGGGTTGTAGGATATAGTATAAAGTATCTTAGGTTCTTGTATTTTATCTTATGCTTTGTAACACTTGTAATAGAACTTGAGAGAAATATACAGTATTCTTGAAAATCATACTTATCTTGTTCTTGTTCTTTGTTCTGTCTCATTACTTACTTGTGTTGTTATCTTTCTTATAAAACCGATTCCCTATTTGATTTGTTAAGTGTTCTAACATTCTCCTTATTGTGAGACTAATTGTATTGACCATCCCTTACCCGTTCCTGTAATAAAGAACATTAAAAGAACACCAATCCCCCCAAGTTAAAGATGTTGCTCTCCTCCATTAACTTACCAAAGGAAGTCGTGATATTATTAAATATCATGTCATTATGTAACCTCCACAAGTACCAAATAGTAGTCATAATTATCGAACATAGAAATTTCTTACATTTGCTGAAACTAGTGGAGTGGATGTGGGAATTAATGAGGTCTCTTATCATGAAAACATAGAAGGGTGATATTCTACACCATGTTGAGATGCAATCCTATTGGGATTGTGCCAATCTATAAGAGAAAAACAGGTGTTATGCAGTTTCAGCATGGTCTCCACAAAAAACACAGTTGATCGATGGAACATTAATCATTCGCTTGGCAAGAGAAGTCAAAGTGGGAAGACGATCAATATCCGGACGCCAAGCCATGAAGTTAACCTTTATAGGAGCCTAGTTGTTCCAAGTGAAAGGAGAAACTTCACCTGAAGACTTATTCTTTTAGAGAATTTTTTTAATTGACATAGTTGAAAATGTAACAAAAGGGTCAGGCTCCTAATACCATTTTTCTGGAGCTAAGTTTAGGGCGACAGTCGATAATAGAGTTAAGAGAGATGAAGGCTTGTTATTTTAGCCATGGATGAAGGGTGTTAGTGGACCGTGTACCTACAGAGTACTAACTGATTCTGCGCATATACCAACTCAAATAGTGCGGAATCCTATTTGATTGGCGATCTAATCAGGGAGAACACAGTTAAGATCAATCTAACAATTAATGAAACGTTAAGAATGATTAGAGAACGATCAACTGTGATCTATGAACTTGGAACAGGTTTTCTTGAGTCTCTGGACGGCTAGGGTACGATTATGTGCGTAGGTATTCAAATTGTTATGTTTTTCCACGAATTAAGTGGTATTTATAGGTTAGGGTCTTCCAATCGTATGACTGAACCATTAGCATGGTTCAGTCGTGTGACTGAATCATGCGGTTG
>BJCM01209941.1:0-26038 GCA_018326385.1 Flaveria bidentis | reverse complement strand
CTTATGGCTATGTTGTCGTGAATATTGACTAACACGACACAAGTCTCCGTTTGTGTTCGGGTGACGTCATGACACGCTTGTCATCATACTTATATTGCTTCTCTAACGTATACCATGTGTTATGACGATCCCGTCTCGTTACATCCTCGTGTTTCCGCTTTAGTGGGGGTGTGACAATACGCCCGAATAGTGCCCATGGGCCTGAATAGTTCATGCGCCTAAGTGTTAAAATGGCTAAGTGTTGGCTAATGTGCCTACATAGTGATGAAACGCCCAAACAGGGCTCATGCGCCTAAATAGTGTCAAAGCGCCTAACACTTAGAATTTATTACAGAATTTTTGGGAGTCTGTGCTTTAGGGTTTTGACCGAGGTTTGACTAGGGCTTATTAATAATGAGTTTCATGCATGATTATGATTGATTCTTCTTATTATTATTGCTATTATTATTACCTATAGTGTGTGACTTTACGTGGTATGTTTATTATCGTAACGTAAAGTATATTGTAATAATAAAGAGAAAGAGCAATAAAGAAGAGAAGATGAACATTAATAAGATGTTAACAAGTCTTGCAAGCTTACAGGAGGTACATGACCGTGTTGTCGTTAGCTCAACTATGCTGCGGGTTAGCTACCCTATTATGCACACAGGGCCAGTCTTGAAGATTAGCAGGACCTCTGTAGCATACCCTAGGTGTTTAGGCCGGCCTTGTATACAGTAAACAGAACCCTCTTGAGGGATATAGATGGCCCATCACCGGTTTTCACCGCACATACTGTTTAGGGTATTGCTCATTAGTTCATACAGATAGTGAAAGATAAAGATAAAAGAACACAGAGTAAACAAGGCATACAGTAAAAAAACGAGCAGTATCTGTTCATATAGTTAATGCGTGCTCGCATACATAGTAAAGAGTTGTATTTTACAAAAAGAGTATTTTCATATACAACATACAAAAAGTATTTTATTACTTTTAAAACTAGAACTCACTCAGCAACGCTGGCTTTTATACATTTTCAGTTGGCAGGTAATTATTGCTGAGGATGGCACGAGGGTGAAGCCACTCGGCAGGGAAAGACTGACATCCATTCGTATTTTATTTTGCAGTTGTTTTGTAATGCAGTAAAATAATTCTTTTGTAAACAGTTAAACGATGATGTATTGCTCAACAACAGTGTTTTAAATGAAATAAATGGTTTTTGATAAATTATTTCCGCTGCTTAAGTTTGTATAATTATAACGTTTAATGTTTTAGCTGCTGTGATTGACCAACTGTGAGGT
Organism: Flaveria bidentis; assembly: GCA_018326385.1. NCBI lineage: Eukaryota > Viridiplantae > Streptophyta > Magnoliopsida > Asterales > Asteraceae > Flaveria > Flaveria bidentis. Next base: position 24,758 of record BJCM01209941.1, on the reverse strand, counting down.
CTCCGGAAACGGGACCTTACATATACATACACACACATAAGATGAATTCTTTGAAAACAATGTTATAAATTAAATACAATGAAAACCAAGGGGTTACATATATGTAAGTACGTGTTACAAAGTGTAACTAAGATTTACGTAAATGTAAGGATATGTATATATGTAAGTACGTGTCACAAAGTGTACAACAAAGTGTACAACTAAGAGTTACGTAAATGTAACTCATACAAGTTACATATATGTAAGTCGTTTCGTTATTTTCGACGTTCCTTGGAGTTTATATTATAAAATTTATAATGACATCAAAAAACAAAATTGAAATTTACTCAAATATAATTTAAATAATTAAAAAGTTAATTCAATTATAAATTATGTGATTGGGTAGTGGTTGTTTTCATGATTTTCAATTATAAACATGATTTTCATTTGATCCATGTCCTACACACATTTAGTCTGATATTAACGTTGAAGTGTATTATAAATGGTAAATATTTAAATTGTGTGCTTGGAGCAATTCAGTGGTGGTGCGTTGGGGTTCACCGTGCCCACCGCCACTCTGTATCATCCCCTTGCGTGCACAACAAAGGCACTGCAAATAGCCTTATGATGTCATATGGGGTGGTGTCATTGGTGTCGTCAACGATTTAACGAATGTGATGTTTATATGTTTGGTTACATAACCTTAAAAAGTCATGAGTTTATTCCATTAAGTAGTTATTATGTATAAATGTATTTTTTTAAATTTGTAACATTATGTCTTTATATTTTTAACAGACAATTTTGGAACTTTATGTGAAACTTTTTAGTACTTCTGTTTCAGTGATTTCGATTACCACTAGAAGCTCTATAACTTATAAGTACTAGGAAGTTATTAATGTGCAAGAGTGCTAAAAGAGGGATCTGACATTCTGTTGACTTCTTACTTAAATAGTATTTTTATTGAAAAAAATTTATGTCATTACTGTTACAAAAAACTTTTTTACCACAGATTATTTTTCCAATATTATTTTCCCAATATGATCATAATGTTTCTATACCTGAAAAATCAATATTAAAAAAAATGTAATACGTTGTGGCTAATTGCCTATGCGATCATATTTATTTATATAGTGCGATTATATTGTTTACACGGTAAGGATGCATGTCCAAGTCTAAAATGGGTTTTATCATTTTATATTGTGTAGTTATGTACCGAAAATTAAGTGGATAAATGAACGTAAATATCCTTGCCTATAAAACCTAAGCATGTACATGTGTCGCTCACTTGTTGATTCTTACACTTTTTACATGAATTATGATTTGTAGTGGAACCGCAAATGTGCGTGCATATAAATATATAATTTTTCATATAAGATACTAAATCAAAGAATTTGACCACCTGTAAACAAAACTTATAATCAAATTGCATATTATCGTATATATATATATATATATATATATATATATATATATATTCAATTCCGCTACTATCTATATATAAGAAAATATTACATGGTATTTAGGATATTCAGATTTGATCTCTCGTTTACAAATAGGGAATCCAATGTGTTTTCTTATTGCTTGAATGTAGCTTTAGGTTATATTCAATTTTCTTTAACTTTTGGGGATAAGGTTGGTTTTATGCTTGAGTGAATCAACTTTAGGTACAAAATAAAAAGCATAGTTTTTGCCACTTGATAGATACTCTTGCTAAATACATCACTTTATATTAATTGTTACTTATGTATCAAAATGAAATAAATAAAATCATTTTTAGTTTCTTTTATTGCTTCATACCTGCCTCATAAATTTTAATTATGAGTGACAATGGTTGTTGCAAGGTTTAAGTGTCATCTATCTAGTTTGATAAATCTCATATATGAGTTTATATACAGATTGGCGTATATATACTATTTATAAGATTTCATAACAAAGCAACTAGTGTTGAGTCCAAGTATATGTTAGAAGATGCTCTGAGGTATAGGTTCGAAAACCATACGTACTCAGATGATCACTACTGCATTAGATAGAAAAGAGGACGTGTATATGTATTTATATATAAAGCTAGGAAGAAGCGCATAGACAGAGATTCAAATTACTTGATACACTAAAACTCTTCTATATTGATCGAATGTTCCTTTAAATATGAGCATTCAGGTTCAAGCACAATAAATAATAAATCATTGAATCTAACATATGTGGATCTAAAATTAAAACACAATAATAAGCCCGGCCAAGCCAAGAACCATGAAAATCATGCATGTTTTATGCCTTAATAATTATCAATGTTCAAACACAATATACTAAATAGTAAAGAGGACAAAATTAATTGATTATGATGTCAAATCCAACATAAATCACTAAAAAAGTAACACCTAAAAACCAATATATACATTCATCACCTAATTAAAATTTTGAAGACAATAGCCACCATACAAACTTATATGCCAAATTAGTTAATAAATCCACAAATATCCATTTACCACAAATAATGAGTTTCTATGTAATGATGATTCATGTCGACACTATTAGATCTTAATAATTTGTCACTTATATAAAAGACGAGGACAGTTGGCAAATTAAATAATATAATCTACCAAACATTTCATTCGTCATAGGAATCATAACATGTTAATTAACTATTAGACAAGATCGTTGTCCAACCTTAACCTCAAAGAAAACACATTATTATTACTTTATTAGTTTATTAAGTTCCCTCAACTAAATTTACCAAAAATGTGCACAAATGTTGGCCACCATGTAGCACATTGCAATTTCTTATTTATGCTTGTGGATATATGCATATGCATACACATATATATGTAGTCTCTTTCTCCGAAAGTAAAAGATCTAAGTTAGGACTAATGTACGATTGTTTTTAATATAGTACAAGTTGTTATAGCTTGTTTGAAACAAGTGTTCTGTTTACATTGTTGTAATCATTTCATTTGTCTCTTAACTCTAAAGAGCGACAAGAGAGGTCCACAAGCACAGTTGGATTTATTATTGCATGCAAACATTTTCATTTTTGTGATTATTTTTATTTTAAATAATTGGAGTTATTTGAGATTAAAAGTTCGAGTGCATCTGTAATGGATTGGTATAAATTAATTATAGTATAGATTAATAGTATAATAAATTGGTGTGTGAGTTTTGTTATAAAAAAATAAAAATACATTTAATAAATATATTTTTAACTATAAACACTAAATTTGAGTATTTACTTACACAGAATATGTGTGGCTAAAAACATATTATGTGTGGATGGTAGCCTTTACCTACATATAAATTAAGAGTCATGATGTAAGGCCTCGCACATGTGGATATACATCATTACCCACACATAAGTTATGTGTAGACATATATATAACATACTATACCTACACATATATGTGTGACTAAAGCTTATTAATATGTATGGTTAGAAGTATAATGGTTTGTTCGGGTGGTAGCTGACGTGGCAATTAACATTGCATATGACGTGGTAGCTGACGTGAACTATAATGAGATGTCACTTTATAAAGTGTTGTTGACACATGTCATAAATACATGTGTACAAGTGATAGCTATGTAGACATTGATTTTGTCTACCATTAACTACATATGTGTAAATTATGTGTGAGTAAACAACCAAATTTCTTGTAGTGAAATGAGATAGGTTGTTTTATGATATGAGGTTAAAAGATAGTTACGTGTAGAAATGAAAACATATCGAATGCTCAACAAACCATCCATACCACTCGAAGGAAAGTTTGTTGATATATACAATTAAACAAATGTATATGGATATGTTTTATGTTACTTTGCCTCAATAAACAAACAAAACCCTACACCCTGCAACATTTCTTCCTAATGTGAACATGATAAATTTAGAAAGTCAAAAATTCATAACACCGTTACATTATCACTAAGGTCAATCATATCATCCTAGATAACTACATTTGAAAACCATCAATGTGTCCTTGATCTGGTTGTCGAGACTTAATAAAAAATATGTTAATAAACCGATCATAGATACCTTTATTGTGTAAGGGTAAATAAGATTGTCTCCAATGAAAATTATTAGAAACTTAACAAACTAGACTTTAAGATAAGTAAGGTCGTCTTCATAGGAAATTTAGTGGAAATTGTTTTAACAAACTAGACTTTAAGCAAATTATAAAGACCTTTTAAAGCAAAGACTTGAACTTTGAATGATTTGAAAGAACACAATTGTAAAAGGAAATAAACTTTGGAAATGTTATTAATAATTAATAAGAAAACAATCACTTTCAGTTTAATTCTGCAAAATTAACAATTGGTATGTTTTAAACTAGGGTTTGTAGAAACTTAACTTCAAGATTTTTATTTTTTTATTAAAGTGATAACCAAAGAACAATCTTCTAAGACTTATTCATTTATAAGATTACTAGTTTACTTGTATCAAGTTGTCTATATTTTTTTAAAGAATTAACGATGCAAGTTATCCAAAAACTGATAATCAAGCACATAACATCATTTACAAGCAAACCTTTTAAATTAACCAAAATATAAACTTTATTTAATAATTAAATGTTCGATACAAAAATCTAATTAAAACATACCAATGGTCTCAATTAGTGAGAAGTGTACACTAAAAACAATCAAGAAAGAACTAGCCGCTTATGTTCTTCATTAAATCTCAATCTTGTTTTGACAATGATCATAGATGATTTGGAATGAATGAGAATACTTTGAACACCAAGAATCTCCTATAAATCACGAATTTTCGACTAGAAAAAGTTGTTTGGATTGCACATGATAGGATTTAATAAGCTTCAAATTCCACAAAATCTGAAATGTTTGTTAGGACGTATCCTTATATTGTTTTAAAGAGAATGACATTTTGGTCATTATATCAAACACGTTAGTTCATTGTGTCTTATACGTTTTTCTATCAAATCAGTTCATTGCATTTGTCATATGTATTACATCATTTGTTTATATGTATTCATCATTGTGTTTATATTTTAATCAATTTGTGTTAAATTTTTTTATTGTTACTATAGATTATATAAACTTGTTATCTATTATTGTGTTTTATAGTTATACACAATGATATACTTTCATTAATGTATTTTTCATAACTCATAGCGTTAAAGATAACATAATATGTTATTTTTGCTATTGTTTTCTATAGACTATATAAATTTATTATTATCAATCATTGTTTTATAAATTTATTATATAAATTTATTATTATCTATTATTGTTTTCAATAGACTATAAAAATTGTAAACGTTTAACAAAAATGGAGAAAGTTACAAAAAGTCAATAAAAGTGATTATTTCTAAAATGCCCCTCAAACAAACTTTTTTCTACAATTTAATCTCAAAACTCGATTAAAAAGATTGATGATTGAAATTATTTCTTACAATTTTTTTAGTTTTAATATCTTTTTTATTTGAATATTTTCCCTCTTTAAATAGAAAAACATAAATATGCAAACCATTACGATCGAAAGAATTACATGGTTTTATGAAGTAAAATAAGATAGAAACAAAATAAAAGAAGCTTACCTATAATTAGGTATAAGTGATAAAAGGTTTATGAAGAGCATATACCCAAATAAATTATCAAATAATATGATAATCAGGATTTGAGAAAAGGAAATACATGGATATGTGAATCCTAGCCATGTACCCTTGTGTTTTCATTGATATTTGAAATTATTTGTTCAACCAAATATATTATCAAAATCTATAACATATAATAAAAAAAGTATTTTAAAATATATGTTATTATTTTAGCATATCAAATGACGCATGTTATCATTCTAGCATATTAAATGACACATGTCATCATTTTAGCACATCAAACAAATTATTTCTCGCATCTCTCGCATAATAAATACAAAAATTATAACAACAATCAATTTGATTTTTTTACTAATATTATATATTAAACAAACATATCTATATTTATATTATTATCTTTCTCATATTAAATAATAATTATTTTAAATAAGTAAATTAAACAATCAAACATCTAAAATATAAATACTCTTATTTTATCAATTTATACATACATACTACAATGATTTCATACATATTTTATCTTTAAATGTAGCGTAATAATTTCTAATTTTATTATTTGTTATAATTTGTAGATATTTATTATATTTTTATTTCATCAATGTTTAATAACACGTAGAAAATAAAATATTAATAAAACTAAAGGTTTTGTCATGTTTTATTGTTTCTACTAATGTAATACATGCACTTTAACCTAGTATATAATAATTTTAGGTAAAAATTCTTTGTAAGAATGATTAAAATTGATTTTAGGGATTATCCACCTTGTTGGAAATTTAGCAAAAAAAATAAATAAATAAAACGATACTATAAATCTTGATGAAAATTAGAGGGATAGTAACTAGGGACTGAGGTTAAAGTTTCATGTGTATAATTTTGATCTTTGTTTTTTGTTTGCAAACACCATTTTACATTAAACTTGTAATGATTTTGTTCTTTGTTTGCAAACACCATTTTACATTAAACTTGTAAAGTATACACAAAATATGAAGAGATTTATTTATAATAAATATACATTTTAAATAAATAAAACACAACAAATGTTATTAAATAAAATAATTAAATAATATTGATAAAATTATAACTTAGAAAATACGTAAACGTATTTAAAAAAATATACATAACAATTAAATATTTAATAAATAATGAATGAGTCAAACACAAGCTCAAGCCGTACTCGTGCTTTTTTACATAATTGATAAGTAGAACTCATGCCACCATCCAATAAAACATAATGTCACGATCCACTTAAAATCAAATAATTATACAAATCACTCAGTGACACGATGCCTCAAAAAATTATTGCACTAATCCACTAGAACCCAAGAGTCCAAGACTAACACTACCTAGAAAAGTAGAATCCTTAACATGCCTTTATTGGGCCAAGACAATCAAATAAATGGGCCTTTCAGTACCTGGGCCCTAAAGTTCAAGACACACAAAAGTTAAAGATCAAATCTACCAAAAACAAATTTCACTGGGCCATGATAAAGATTTGGCCCGACCCATTTAACATGAAACAAAAAGAATCATGAGTAAAACATTCGTTGGAGCTCATGAATACATCATTTAGTTCCACCGGTATTTCTGTCATGATGACAAAAAAATCTAAAAATCTACAGAAACTACACTTTAACCGCGTTCCAAACCACCCTCGATAGGATCTTGGGTGCATCGGGTGCAACATCTTCACCAGATCAACATTATAACTCAAAAATAAGTTGACCATCGACTGCTTGAGCTCAACATATTTATGAACCATTTCACGAACCTCGGAGTGTAATCACAACAAGCAACTTCATTTCAGTCCAAGAAAATGCTTTCAATCTGATATGATCAAGAAAAGTTATATAAGAGAATCAAATGGACAATAACTTAAAGAACCCATAAAACAACAAGTGACTTCTGGATAGACTTCTGAAGGACCAATGGTGATGATGTCATCTCATCATCTCCTGAGAATCACAAGAAAATCTTGAATCAAAATCCGATAAACACTAGTGACTTAAAGATAATTGTGGGTTAATAGAGGATAACCAACCGAAAATAGCATCCTAAATCTGTCAAAGATCATCATAATCTTCAATCTGAAGTGTACATAACTACAAAAGATCAATGAAAACACATCTGAAACAACAATGGAAGATCAAGAAACAGTTATTCATGAGTTAAAATGTCCGTTAGCGGGCTTTCGGGTCGGGCTCCCTACTTTGGGCTCGAGCCCAAGAAATCCAACTTATCAGCCAAAAAATTCACATCATCAGCGGATTGTTCATCAGGTCTCTCACTAAACAACTCTTCCCAGAATTCATCAAGTTCTTTCTCACCACCTTCAAATTCAATATCACTACGTTGTTGTTCTTCGTCTTGATTTCTTTTTGATCTACCAAACCCTTGAATCTCTAAAGCAAGTGCCTTAAGTTCAGACAATTGAAATGATGAATTATCCATGAATTCCTCAAGTTCAGCTTTAATCAACTTAGACCCACTACCCATTTGGCTTGATTCACCAATCTGGTTCTTGATGGCTTCTTGAAACTCCTTTCGTTTACCATGTTCGACTAGTTTCTGCACAAAGTCAGGATTTTGCATAGCTTTTGCCAAGAAATTCATCATCTTTTGTTGTTTTTTCTCGGTTCCTTGTAATCGTAGCTCCATCGCTTGAAGTTGGGCTCGGGTGGTTTGTTGTTGTTGTTTAAGCTTCACTAATTCCATCATAAGAACTTGTTTTTCATGTTTTAAATGACCAACTTCATCTAAATTTGATTTTCCAATTTCACTAACATGTGTTGGATTTTGTGTTGGAGATAAAGCTTGAGTACTAGGTGTTATTCTTCTTTTAATGTTCTTTAGAACATGCCTTTGGCCTCTAGGATCAATCTTTCTAAATCCCTGCATTCAGAAACCAAAGCCCTGAAGCTAAGAATTTCCCCAAAAAAAACATAAAAAAGTTGCAAAATTTATCACAAAACTGAGATAGCAGTGGGTAAATTCAGAATGTGGACAACTATATCAGTTCTTTTAATGTGTTTTGTCTTGTTCAGTGATTTCTTTCAGTGTATGCACGTGAAACCAATCAAACAGAAGCAGGTTTATGATTTGGAGCTTGAAACCAACCAGGTAAACAAAACAATCGTTTAGCATTTATATTAAGTACAGGTTATTGCATATGTATTATATTTGTGAATCATCATTATAAGTTTAAAAGATAATAATACAAATTTTCTTTTCTGAAAAATAAAAAAGATTGGTTTGAAGACATCAAACCATCAGATTGGAACCATTAAACTGTGAAAACTGGCTGGTTCACTCAAACTAACCAACTTGACCGGTTCGCTTTGTCGTTCTCCAAAACCATTAGTGGTTCAGCGTAAGATGTTCATCACAAACGGACCATGAACCCTAGACTGCTTGTATGTTATCTTGGAATACATTTTAGTTAATTAAATTTTGGTCATATAATGTTCCCAAAAACATATTCAAAGATAACATACAATGAATTTCACATATGTTACATGAAAACCAGGATATGCCCTTATCCTATCCCAGACCCTATAATAGTTTATAATAGTTTTGTTATTAGTGAATAACTGGGTACTTTTATGCATGTGTGAAACTTACTCTTTGAAACAATTCATGAATTAAACACATACAATCTAAGCCTATGCATCTTCAACAACCTTCATCTACTAATTTATAATGGCAAAAATTATCCTCATACCATCAATTTGACTGCAAATTGAAACACCCACAAATTTCAAGATTCTTTTCCATCTTTATGTCATTTTCCTTTTAACAAAAATCACAAACAATCTGAGATTAATATCATATAAATGGAGGGAGAGTAAAGAATAACTTACATAAGTATTGAGCTGCCTCACAAAGCTAGAGAAATTATTGTGCTTGAAGTATCTTGGTAGAAGCTTAGTAGAAAATGCATTTGGATCCAACACAACAAAGCTTTGACCTCCTCTGCTCCTACAAATTATGTGATCAATACTTTGATCATTCACCATATCATAGATTTTGGTAAAAAATGGTAGGGGCCAGCATCATGAAGGCCCTCCATTGGCTGTGGAGCTTGTTCCATCATCATTGGCTGTTTTCCCCTTGCACCACCACCACCACCACCACCACCACCACCACTACTTGATGGGTACTCTTCTTTAACAACAGAGTAAAAAGGATTCATTTTCACTTCCTCAAAATCACCAACCTTGATCAAAACTAAGATGACCCACAAATCAACAATCTTTTGGATAAAATCCTAGATGGGTGTATCCCTATATGTAGCAAAATTGCAGCAAGATGATCACAAATACACAATCTTTTCCTTATGGGTACATCAAACTCACAACACACAAGAAACAAACAACAAAAGCTCATTGAGACAAAAGATCAAGCAGTTGGTGTACCCAAAGACCAAATTGGAGATTTCAAGAACAATTTCAGTTAGAATCAACAGATGACATAAATGGAATCTAAAAGAACACAATATGACATTTGGGGAAAGATTTGACAGCTGACAGATTCATTTCTGGCGATGATCTATCTCCTTTAGGAAAGTTGTAAGTTTTATCGAATTTTTGGGTTTTTTTTGTAAAACAAAATGTTGATTTGGGGCAGAAATGGTATAGATATTGCAAGAGGTTGGGTCTAGAAGGGAGAGGAAAGTTCTAGAGGCTCTTATGCGAACCTTCGTCTCCTCTATATTTTAAAATTTTGATAGTATTTTATTGTTGGTATTGAATAGAAACAAATGGTGGGGCTTGTAATTCATGTCAAATATGAAGATGTGATATTATTATTTTATTTTATTTAAGAATCCAACTAAATTCACTATACAATATTATAAATCTCAAGGTTATGTTTTCAAGTAAACTAGTTAAACTTCTACACGTACGTTGCGCGTGTGATAAATGGACTGCCATCCGTAGCTTAGATGATTCATCATAGTCTTATATGTTATATGTATCACAGGCTAAACAATTGGCTCATAATCGAATTCTAGTTACGGGTGATAACCACTATAGGTTGCTACATTCATCATGCTGATAGTGTGGAGGAAGCCTTTTACACTACCAACAGGGTCATGATGTTGATGTTGGCAGAGGAATTTTAGGTATCAAAGTGTTGCTTGAGGGCATATATGTTTCTTGACTTTCAACCTCGTTTATGATCCACCGAACAACTCTAGTTTTGTGGTCCTTATTTAGCCTGAAAGTATGATACTGCTTGCTTATCTATCACTGTTTGTAGTAATTTGTTTGATTCTAGCTTTGTAAGCATTTTAGGGTATGTGGTGTCGGGTAGATGTTTGGCAGCCCGACCAAAGATTGTTGCAGGAACGCTGCCTATATCATTGGAGACTGTAACATCGATTCAATATCTGTAATAGTTGAATTTGACTCTAGTAGATCAATTTAAAGTATGTGCTTGCATGTGGTTTGGAGAGTCATAGTTGGCAAGGGTGCAGAACAACTCCTTGTCAACTTTCATAATCGATCGTCTACACTTGAGGCAAGCTATGTAGTGCCACTCCTTGTTGGTAGCTACATGAGTCATTGTTGTGTGGATGGTAAATGTGTGCCCATGTGTTTACATTCGTTTTACTCTTTTCTACACTTGTTTGTTTTATGTACCAAAAACAGTTTAATATTTACTATTAGTTCACGATTGTCTTTCTGAAGTAGGCTGGAGATATTAGTGGTGTTTTGCAAACCTTCTATTGCATTTGTTGGTTCCTTTGGTTATAGAAATTTGTAGCTTCTTCTCTGAGTTGATGAACCAAAAACAATTAGATCAGCAAAAGCATAGCGACAAAGTTGGTCGAGTTCGTGACGGCAAAGTTCCCCGTTTGTTGTATATAACAAACTAAAATCCTTTTATATATATAACGTGTGCAACAAACTAAAATCTTTTTATTTATGTTATACATGTGTAACATATAACAATATGTAACAATTTTAATCTATAGTTTTCCATAATGTTTCTTAATATTCAATGAGGAATTGTGTTTCTACACTTCTGGAATTGAGGTAGATATTAGTCATGTTTGTCCACTAAAGCTATGACTGAACATTTATCAGAGACTTTGTTGTGAGTGTCTGTTGATGTATAAAAGCTGCATTTGATTTTTATATCCATGAACTCTTTTACTCTCATCGTTGTTAGGTCGAGTATTATTGATTTTGTGGGCACCTTGATCATGACTCTATTGAATATGTTTGGAGATGCCGTTATTCCCTCCTATAGCATGACATTGATATCTTTGTTGCTGTGATATTAGCAAGACTTGAGTCTGTTAGTACATGGAAAATAACTATTCCATTCAAAATAAGTAATTAAGTTTATGAGTATTTGTCTGTCTTGAAGTATAAAGTATTTGAACCTGTCTATTAGTTTTTGGTATACAAAGGAATTTAGGACCGAAGGAGTGTCTTTTTCTTCTAATTTGACAGTGTAGCAATCAAGTCATTTGTTCAAGTCTATTTAAACCTACATGGTGGATATGGTATTAAAAGATTATTTTGTTAATTCAAGGCTAATAAACCTCATTAATTTTACCTGAACCTCAAGAATAAAAGCATATTTTACTCTTAAAAGAAAGCAAATTACCCCAAGAGTACTGAGCATAAATGATAGAAATATGCTATGAAGTTTCAGAAAATCTCACCTTAATTATCTTCAAATTGATGATGTTTCAGAGGAGAAAGATCCTTACAAATACAGAGAATGCCCTGAATTTTGTGTGACCATTTTATATTCTTGGTTTAGTTTAGCACATTTGTACTTTGCATGTTAGGACCGTTTTTGTACGGAGTACTAATGGATTCTGCGCGTATACCAACTCAAATAGTGCGGAATCCTATTAGATTGGCGATCCAATCAGGGAGAACACAGTTCAGATCAATCTAGCGATTAATGAAACGTTACGAATGATTAGAACACGATCAACTGTGATCTATGAACTTGGAACATGTTTTCTTGAGTCTCTGGATGGCTTGGGTACGACTATGTGCGTAGGTATTCGAATTGTTACGTTTTTCCACAAATTAGGTGGTATTTATAGGTTAGGGTCTTCCAATCGTACGACTGAATCATGCGATTGATCCATCCGCACGACTAAAGGTCCAGTCGTGCGACTGAGTCAATCTTATGTCACAATCGGGTGACTGACCCAGTCTCCTGGTTCAGTCGTGCGACTGGTCCATTATCGAGAAGTATTCATGCGTATGGTCCATTAGCATGGTCCATTCGCATGAGAACTTCACATGATTAAGTTTGAACATGTTTCTCAATCATTATTGAATAAGAATCATGTACAACAACCGGAAACCTATATATTTAGTTCACTGTAAGTTATCACACAATAAACAATGAAATATTAAACATTATGAACATCAAACACACTTTGTATTTCATTCATACCCATTCAATTACATATATGTAAGACAAGATAGACATTTTACATTAAGCTCTTAAACTAAGTACATATGTATCAATATTGCATATAATGGTTGTTGGGTCAAAATAGGTTTGGTTGACCCAAAGAAAATTTCCTATCACCAATTAATACTACTTACGTTTTACTTTTAAACTGTATCATAGTAACTTAAGTTCTGCAACAAACATATTTGAAGCTATCCCTAAAACATGTACATTCATTCCAAAAGCAAGAAAGAACTTTTTAAAAACTCAAACTAACTCCAAGATCTGGTGAGAGAAATCAACAAATTTCAACCTGTTTCACACATCTCTTATTTGCTATTTTAGCCAAGCTTTAAACTTTGACCCACCTCAAGCGTCATAGTGCAAACTCAACCCAACCAACAACAACTTCAAGAAAGATAAATGGTGAAATCAAAATCTCTAGGGTTTGTTTTTACGGAAGGAAATGGAGGCGATGACCGACGACTCACCAATAAGAGAAAAAGGGTGAACCCATGACAATGTTGATTTCGGATCTAATTATCTCGTCACATTTTATCTTCTCCGTGGCATGAATTCCTAATATTCTTCTTATCTCATCCGCTTTTGCCTTTTCTCTATGATGTGGCAAGCGGTGATGGACACGTGCATTGCTTAAACTAAACCAAGATTTACAACCATAGATGTACATATAGACAATTGTGATTCAAGAAAACACTAATCATCACCTTTCTAAAGTAACATATAGGATAATTACACGGATAGTCCCTATGGTATGTATGCATTGTAATTTTAGTTATCACTTTTAATTAATTACATATGATGGCCTGAATTACATAAATAGTGTGTGCTATTAGTCCCTAACATTAACATTGGTTAAGTTTATTTGTTAATTCTTTTAAAAAGACCGAAATACTCATTCTATTTTATATTCTTCTCCACTAACACCGTCTCTACCTTTAATCCACCGCAGCCGCCGCTTCCACCCTCAACCCATCACCACCGTCACTGCCTGCACCCTCAACCCACCACCAAAGTCGCCAGTGCCTCGGCCCTCAACCCACCACCAAATTCGCCACTAGCCACTGCCTATGCCCTCAACCCACCATCGCCGACCTCTACCCTCCACTTACAACCGCCGACCTTTACCCTCAACCTATCACCGCTATCTCCGCCTTTTCCTTTTGAGTTGTAACAAAAAAACCACCACCGGTCGGAAAAACAACACCAAGCAGCCACCATCAACTCCAACCCCATGAAACCCGACTTTTTGGCAGACCACCGCTTCCCACATCCTCTCTCTAACTCCTGGCCATCTCTCTCTGTCGCCTTTTCTACCTGTTTATTCCTACACCCCTCGAACCATCGCCGCCACCAGCTCCGCCAGAGGCCACCACCCGATGTCGTAATCCATCGGATAGTTTTTTCACTTACTGCGATGGTGTCAAAATCTAAAAGGACCGGATGCGACCTTTGGTTTTTTTAATATCGAGGATGACTCGGGATGTAGACAACATATAGTTGTTTTGAAGAGTGGATTAGGATGACTCGGCCCGTGGTGATTGGTGGGTTGTGGATGGTCGATGATTTAATGGTGGTGATGGGGATGGAGGATGAATAAGATAGTGAGGGGTGTGGTAGGTGGGGATAGGTTTGGAGTGGCAATGAAGATGAATAAAAGAATTAATGGCATTTTGGTAATTTTCTATGAACTTAGTAGAGAAACTTAAACCCTATTAGTATTAGGGACTACTAGTGTGTACTATTCACATAGTTGAGGCCCTAAGCTATGATGTATTGAAAATATGAACTAAGCTGCAATACATGCATACCATAAGGACACTCCGTGTAATTTATTCTATGTTTTTATTATCATTATTATTTAGCTTATATCAATCAAGAGCATTCACAATGAGTACTATGATATTAAAATATATTATTATTATTAGTGTTATTAATATGAGTTATAGGTTCGGTCAGGTTTCTAAAAATTCATCATAAACTTTGTATGATATAATTAAACTTATCAATAATATTTAATCACCTATCAATTAATATTTAATCAGCTGTATCCTCTTATTTGGTATCAGAGTCATCCTAAGCTCTCTACCACGTCCGCTGCACCACCATAAATAAATACAAACCATAGTCGTCAACACGGAGTTTAAACCCTAGTCAAGGTAGCTCTACAGCCGCTAGGCTGTCCATTCTCTTTGTTTTGTTTTGGTTCACTTATTTATCCTTATATTTTTTGTTCTAAATAAATATTTGGCTTGGTTCTGGATTCAAGCCACCTATCCTAAATCTTTTTTCGCCACAGTGTTACGCTTCACCACCACTACCATCAAACCGCCATCGTCTATTTAGCGAGCAACGTAAAGCCTCCGCTAACCTTGCCTTCACGAACCGCCACATTCTTACTCACTTGCCGCTTTTCACGGCATGTGTAGGCATGTCGGTCGTCATTATCTTTTTTATTTTTCATGTTTCCGACAAACTTCAGGCAATCAATTCCGTTCTATCGTACTTTGTTTCGAAGAAATTTTGGTTCCGTCTTGGTTCTATTTGCAGCTGTTTGCTTTTATCTCTTGTTCCAAATCTGTTATCCCATTTTCCCAGTTCTTTTTCATTCTTTTGTTCTTGTCGGATCACGATCTGCTGCCACTTGAGATTGCCGCCTGACATTGTCACCGACGGTTAGTTTAACACACCGTTGCACAAACATGGTTGCTAGGTGTCTATTTTTTTCTTTTGTTCTAGCCGGACCACGGTCCCTTGCTACCAAAGAACATCGCTCAGTCATGATCACTGACCTTCGGTATGACACACCGTCACATGACCACGGTCAACGAATGTCCATTTGTTTTTTTAACATTCTTTTTTCGATTAATCATGTTGGTAATTCCATGGACAACGACCCAAAACATGGGGATACTATGGATTAACCTTTAGTTAAGGAATCCTAATCTCAGCTTCTAGGATACTACAATTTTGTCACTGTGCCTAGCCACCGCTTCACCAAGGTCACGCAAACCATTTATTTCTAGGACTAGTTTTCCACCTAATCATTTGCGACACTTTAGGATCGGTACTTTGAAGAATATGAATTATTACATTGGTAAAGTAATGTAGCTCGTGGATTTTTTTAAGAATGGATTTTGGATCTACAAATCAAGAATGGAGATCAAGACTGTTTTTTAATGGTCGTTATTTAATGTTTATTTTTTGTTATTGTTTCTAGGTCTAAAAGTACAATTCTCTACCATTCTAATTGCCTCGAAGTATTAGACGATATTACTATTATTAGGGTTATTAGTATGAGTTCATGTATATACTTAGATTTTTAGAGTATCACTATGAACTCTATATAATATAACCAATCCAAATTAATAATATTCAATCAGTCTTTTACCCTCTGATCGATGTCTTTTACCCTCTGATCGATGTCGAAGTATCAATCAAATAAGATGTAAAATGTGTATTCCTATTCACCTTAACTAGTTAGGGTAAGTAGGGTTGTCGATCCTCATGAAATTATTGGTCGGCGTGTCGTGCTTTGATTTGTAAGAAAATGACTTAAACTAACGAATTATTAAATTGTTGCCTCTTGGCTGTGAAAAGTGAATTTTGGAATGATTATCAAATTAACTTAAGAAAATAAATTGCAAGTAATAAAACTTGATTAGAAGACGATAATAAAAAGGGTAATCCACCCCGGGATTCAGGTTCGGTTCTCGGCAATCGCTTAGTTCAATTTAGTGGAAAATCCTTAACGGGGATTATATACATGTAATGATTAAATGACAGAGATAACTAAGACTTAACGGGTCTTAGTACACCATGTCAATTGAATTAGCAACCAAAACCTTGCAATCATACAACTCGCGTACAATTATATGAAATTCAAATCAAGATTTACTATAAATCCCCAATCATATCTAAAAAGATACTCATCATACACCTCTGAAAAATGGCTGGGGCATTACAAACTCCAAATGGCATTCGCCTGATTGTGAACGTACTATACGGGCAAGTAAAGGTCATATTTTGTTTATCATCAGGGTGAATTGCAATCTAATTATATCCTGAATACCCATCTAAAAACAATAAAACTTCTGACCTGATAACTTTTAAATGATTTGGTCAATGAAAGGAAGTGGAAAATGATCTTTAAAGGTAGCAACGTTCAACTTCCTGTAATCAATACACATTCGCCACCCGGTAACAGGTCGGGTAGCCACGTGTTCACCATCCTCACCACTCACAATCTGAATGTCTGATTTCTTAGGCACAGTTTGTGTGGGACTTACCTATTTACAATCAGAGATTAGATATACAATTCCCACATCCAACCATTTGAGAACTTCCTTCTTTACCACTTCTCGCATGTTAGGATTAAGTCTTCTCTAGGTGTCTCTCACCGTTTTTGCCTCTCCATCAGTGATGATCTTGTGTATTACAATAGATGGACTAATGCATTTGAGATCTGCAATTGTCCATCCAATAATGACTTTATGCTCCTTCAAGACTTTTAGTAACAACGCTTCTTGGTCGTTTTCCAAATCTGCTGCAATGATGACTGGAAGTGTTTGATTCTCCCCAAAAAATACATACTTTAAGTGACTTGGGAGCTCTTTCAATTCCACATTTGGTGGAGTCACCAATGATGGTTTCAACTGAGAATCGATGTGGTCAGGTAAAGGTTCCACTTGATGTATCTATGGTGGTCTTCCTTCATGCACAACTAACACTTCAAGTTTCTTTTCTTTTTCGCTCACGTCATGTGCATGCTCAATATCCAACTTGTCACAAAAAACACATGGCTCCTCAACATTTTCCTTATTGTCATAAGGCTTACACCCATCCATAATGTTCTCCATAAAGCATTCATTATCAACAGAGGAGTTAGTTACTTTGTCATACACATTAACACTTAATTTACGATTACCAAAAGTCACGTCAATGGTTCCGTCTCGACAATTGATTAGTGCATTAGAAATTGCTAGATATGGTCTACCGAGGATGACATTAGATTGTTCGGTTTTGTCAATTGACGTATAATCGAGAACTAAGAAATCAACTTGATAGTAAAAAGCATCCACCTTAACAATGACATATGTTATTATTACACGGGGGAGTTTTAATGTGAGATCGGCCAACACAACCGTGGTATTGGCTTTCTGTGAAGGACCAAAATCATATTGATCATATAAACTCCCAGGTAGAATACTAACGCTAGCTCCAATATCGAGTAACGCCCATGCAACTATAAATTCACCCACTTGAATAGAAATTTTGGGCGCTCCTGGATCTCTAAGCTTAGGTCGAAGAGCACCTGGCAAGATAGCACTCACATTGGCTGGAACATCAAGCTTCTTAGGAAACTTATGAGTCTATTTTTGAGTGCACATATCTTTCATATATTTGGCATAATCAGTAACTTGTTTTATTGCATCCAAAAGAGGTAAATTAACTTTAACTTGTATAAAAACTTCCCATATTTCTTCTTGTTGCGGGACCTCTTTTGTTTATCACTTTCGTTTGTTCAATTAAAGTTGAAGGATAATGAATATTATTACACTCCATTACCTTATCCTTACCTTTTTGTGCATTGTCTTTTAAAGTTGATTTACTTATCTCTTGAAAAGACACCTTTTTGGTTGATTTAGGTATAACAAGTTCCAGTTCATTTTCATTATCACTATCAACACCCTCCACTACCTCCTCTACAAAGGGTGGTGGAGCAGTAGCGTTATTGTCATAAATTTTACCGCTACGAAAGGTACTTGGTTGATTTTCACATTCCAGATATTTTTAGTGGTAGCTCCTTGATGTTGAGGATTGATTGTATTATCACTTGGTAACTTTTCGAGGTTTCGCTTAATTTGAGCCATGTCCTTAGCTAATTGTCCCACTTGCTTATTTAAGGCTTCATAATCTTTATATCTGATCCCATTTTCCTTTTTATTCTCTTGCATATTCTCTTTCATCATGTTTATTAAAGCATCTAACTTTGCATTTGTATAGTCTTCATTACCAACTTGTCCCAATGGAAGATTGCCTTGATAACTTTGGGACGAACTCCCTTGTTGACCCCATGATTGTAGCTCCCTTGATTGTTCCTTGAGAATATTTAGTTCTTTGATAACCACTTGAATTGTAATTCCCTTGTGTTCGATTGTGATATGTTTGGTCGCCTTGATTATTTCCTTGAAAGTTAGGGTTCATTTGATTTGAGGCATTACCATATTTAAAGTTAGGATGATTCCTCAATCCAGAATGTAACTATTAGAGCTCATATCAAATAGCTTTCTATCTCCATAAACTTGATTGACTTCCTCACTTCTTCCTATTGTCAAGGGACAAGACTCGCTATTATGACCCAATTCACCATATTCTTCACATACATCATATCCCATATTTTTAAACTCCTTCACACCTACTCTTCCTAGCTTTGCCAATTGCTTTTCCAACGATGCAATTCTCTCTTTGGTTTCGTGATGAACCGTCATCGATCTTATCGAATTGGATTTTGACCGCCTACTAGCTGAAGCTTGTGCTTTGGAGTTCCTGTACATTCTCTCTGAAAACTTCCAATCTGTATCCTCATGATTAGAAAGGAATGTGCCATTGTTTGTATAATATAAGTACTTTCTCTCCTCATTGATCAATCCATCCGAAAAAGCCTTTATCAATTCTCAACATTCAATTCCATGATGGGGGCACATACGCATCAGTTCTTTAAACCTTGTGAATGCATCGTGAAACTGTTCTCCTACTTGTTGTTGAAATGATCGAAAGTATCTCTTCCATCACTGGTTTTACCTATAGAATAATATTCATCCAAAAATGTTTGTTGCATTTCTTGTCATGTATGAATACTATTGTCGGGTAAAGTGAGGAACCATTGCTTCGCTCTATCTTTCAAGGTGAATTGAAACAATCGCAACCTTACCTCATCTTGTGTGAAGTGATTTATGCCAATAATGCTACATATGGCATCAAATTCAGCAAGATGCACATATGGTTTTTCGGTTGCACTGCCTCTAAATGCAGGAAGAACGGTGAGATAATGAGGGCGTATATCAAAAGCTCTTCCTCTACGATTTGGAGGCGCGATGGGATTTGGATTTTCCAAAATAGCTATTCTGAAATGACTATTCACACCTTGTACTTGAGCTCTTTGAGGCCTTCTTGGCTGATTGACATTGTTGTTAACCCTACCCCATTGTTGATTGATAGCTGGTGCATTCCACCCATGTTGATCATTCTCCCAATTGTTATTTCTATTATATCCATCACCACTACCAAAATTTCCATCCCAAGCATCATAATTTTCACTATCATACGGTTCTTCATTTTTATTCCACTCATCTTTATAATTTTCATCACCCGTATGAACACTATGCATGCTCACATGATCAAAGTCATCTCCTTGTTTGAGATTATTTTGATTCATATTATTTTTAATTGGTGGTTGGTTCAGGTTGTTGTTGCGGTTGTTATTTGGAGTGGGGGTGGATTTGGGTTTTGATTTTGGGTATTAGGAGGAGAGTTTGGATTTTGAGGTGGTTGGTTATTTGGATTTTCCATTTGGATTGAATCAAATGAACTGTTAGCTGCTTGATCAATATCGTGTGAAATTGATGTAACTGGTAACCCTGATTGATGTAGAACACGATTATACCTTGCCGATTTCTCTATCTCTAGATCGAACACAAGCGGTGATTTCCTACCCGAGTATCGGGTACGCATGCAATCGTGTCACCTGCATACTTAGAACACACCTAGCATAACAATGAAATAAAAGAAATAAAGCAAGACAAGTAAATAAAACTAAAAACAAATCAAATAACAAATCACCAAACGCACTAATTCCCGGTAGCGACACCAAAATTTGATCGATGTCGAAGTATCAATCAAATAAGATGTAAAATGTGTGTTCCTATTCACCTTAACTAGTTAGGGTAAGTAGGGTTTTCGATCCTCGTGAAATTAGTGGTCGGCGTGTCATACTTTGATTTGTAAGAAAATGACTTAAACTACCGAATTATTAAATTGTTGCCTATTGGTTGTGAAAAGTGAATTTTGGAATGATTATTAAATTAACTTAAGAAAATAAATTGCAAGTAATAAAAATTGATTAGAAGACGATAATAAAAAGGGTAATCCAACCTGGGATTCAAGTTCGGTTCTCAGCAATCGTTTAGTTCAACTTAGTGGAAAATCCTTAACGGGGATTATATACGTGTAACAATTAAGTGACAGAGATTACCAAGACTTAACGGGTCTTAGTACACCATGCCAATTGAATTAGCAACCAAAACCTTGAAATCATACAACTCGCGTACAATTATGTGAAATTCAAATCAAGATTTACTAGAACAATTGTTTAAACAATCAAACACAAGTTAAACTCAATAAAGAACTAAACGGGTTCTAAAGTTTAATCCCAACACAAATTAAACATAAACGAAAAACCTAATAACACGAAACCTATTACCTGAGGTAGATCACAAAAAGTTTAGCCTTGCATCTTCATGAATTCAACAACAAATTTGGGATTGAAATATGATTTGATGCATTTGAATGAGCTGGAGAAGTGAAAAAGACCTCAAAAATCGTCAAAGTTTGTCCTTTTCTGCTCCCAATACGAATTAGGGTTTTAAGAATCATTAATCCTCCTTAAATATGGTCAAAACCCGGGGAAATTAGTCAACCCTCGCAATACCACGTAAGCTACATCCTAAGGGACGTAACTTACGTCCTATCTTCACACGTACGTCCTTGCTTATTGTCCTACCTCCTCACACCTTTGTCTTTAGGCAACAACATAACCTATGCCCAAAGGGACGTAACTTACATCCTTTGATGGAATTCTATTCTTTTTCTTTGTTCTTTCATGCTATGCACCTACAATCCAAAATCATACAATGTAACTGCATTCGATGGTAATTATATAGTAAGAACATGTATTTAACTACCTAAAACACATGTACATCATGAATGCATCATCTTACAATTATAATAATCAATATATATAAATTTTAAGGGAAAATTGAAAAATATGTTTTATTTGAATTCAACATTAGATCTCTTATCCCTATTTACATCGTATTGAGGTCACTAGTCATTTATCATTTCATTTTTAATACTTTTTGTGAGTTGTGCGGGAAAAAAAAGAAAAAAATATGGGTAAAATATTAAAAAAAACAATATATAATTAAAATAAGGATAGATATGAGGAATAAGATATTGAATGTCTTTAAAAAAAATAAAAGGTAAATTTGAATTTTTTTTATTTTTAGTTAAATTATAGGAATGAAGATGAAAACTTGACATGAATGCTCTAAGTTTTATGGTAATCAGTTAAATCAGTTTAATGTTTTTTATTTAAGTAAATCAGTTAACAAATTTAAAGGTTTTAATAAAAAAGAAAGAAATTTAGACACCACATTCAGGATGACCCTATTTAGATCTTTTAAACTTGACTTAATAAAACATACCAATATAATGTAGTTGTTCTAAACTGAGAACAATAATAATGCCATTATATATTTGTTTACCTTCTAAATTTATTGAGAAAGAGTATATCACGTGTACAACAAGTCCATCTCAAGCAATACACTTTTGGGTCAACATGAAAAGAGATATTGTCATGCGTCATACGTAGTAGGGAAGAAAGATCAAAGGAAGTATGTGAAAAAACGATGAGAGGGGATGGAGAGAGAAAGAGGACACACTCGTTGAAGATAAAGAAAGAAACAAAGAAGATTCGTTAAATGAACAGTGTGGACATGAAGCCATCATATCTCTTTCTCGGTGACAATGGTGTAATGTTTTGAAACATTACATCACAAAAAGAGTTAAGCAAACCATACAAAAAGTACATTCAAATAAATTTGTTAGGTTTGTTGGTTTGATAGTAAGTGATAAGGATTTTATTTGAATAATTATTTAATTAATTTTAGGGAAGGGTTATATTAAAAACAATGTTTAATCTAAAAATGTTAAGAAGGATTGTGGGTCCTTTTATTGTTTTAAAAAGAAGAACATTTTGGTAATTGTGTTAAATATATCAGTTAATTGTGTCTGATACGTTCATTGTGTCATATATTTACATAATTTGTTATGTATATTAATCATATCTGTTTTATGTTTAGATCATTTTGTAATATTATTATCATTTTTTATACATTATAAACTTGTTATCTATTATTATGTTTTACAAACTAAAGTACACAATAACATACTTTCACCAATATATTTTTCAAATTCTATAGTGTTGAAGATAACACAATATGTTATTATTATTATTATTATTATTATTATTATTATTATTATTATTTAATAGATTATATAAACTTGTTATCTATCATTATATTATTTTATTATTGTTTTTGACGTATTAGGTTAATAGTTGTTAATTTATTATTGTGTATTACAAATTAGAGATACATAACAATGTTATTCCAACATTATTTTTTTAAATTCATTATTAAAAAAACAAAAGTATTCAAAAAAGTACAATAACTAACAAAAAACACACTTAACTGTACTAAAAACACAATGAGATTATATGAGCTTAAAAACGTAAAATTTTTAATCTTTTTATATAACAATATTGTACTCATTTTAAAGATAAAAATACTTGTTTTTATGATATAATTTTTATAAAAAATAAAGTCGTACATAAAAGTCATAAACGATTTAAAAAAATGGGAAAATTGCAAAAAAAGTCGACAAAAATGGTTAGTCCTAAAATGCCCCTCGAACAAACTTTTTCCACAATTTGATCTCAACCATTAATTAAATATATGGATGTTAGGATTACTTAATGTACTTATTAGTTTTACAATACTTTGTATTTGAACCTTTCCCTTAGTTTTAATATAATCACATAAATGTATATTTTTAGGCTGAGTTTAGGAGAAGTAAGAAACAGAAGCACAAAAATTGGTTTGCAATAGTTGCCTGGTTTTAAGAACAACGACAATCCACATATTTCTTTTAAATGGGTCATGATGATTAAGGAGGTTCATGTTGGTTAGTTCCATGGAACACATAAATTTTGATTGATCACACCTATTTATGGTTGTGATTGCTTACATGTGTGATCTATTAATGTTATGACACTTTGGTTAATGGTTTTCAACGAACGATTGTAACTCTTCATAAAAGGTACTTATTTGAAGCCTGTAGTTACGATACCTGTGCCACTGTATAAGAGTGACCAAAGTTTATTTGCGAGAGAAAAAAGTCCTTTTGTACATATAGAAACTATGTATTTCTAACAACATGTTACTAAACATTTGTGTTGGATATCTCAAATGATTTCTGCTAACTTGAAAACCTTGAAAACTCAGTAAACTCTGTCGGTTTATAATACCAATGTTGTGTTGATAAAATGTAGCACAAGTTGCATTATTGTATCTTAGAAAGTGATTTGACTCAAACCAGAAACACATTGTTGTATTGAAAGGTAGGACAAATTTGCTTTAGGAATATAAATAGTTGCCTTAAAAGAAAAAAAAAATGTAGTTTTAATTGTTAGTATTGATTTACGTTAACCATTATTTACTCTAAACTAGGGTGTTCATGATCCGGTCCGCCTGATTTGGTTGAAATTTTTGGGTCAACTGACGGTTTGAAAGTTTTGTAAAGTTGTAAACCAAACCGGTCGACGATCCGATGGTTCGGTCTCGATGGTTTTGGTTTTAACCAATTTGAAGCGATTTTTATTTTAGTTACCATTTAAGTTCTCTGAATTATTATTATTACTTACACACATATATA
>BJCM01209940.1:0-57443 GCA_018326385.1 Flaveria bidentis | reverse complement strand
CAAACTTTTTTAAAAATGCGAGAGTTTTTGAAATTGATATTTTTTAAAACATGTATTTTGAAATAAAAATTTCATTCTATTTATAATAAAAAAGATTTCAAACATATCTTTTCTTAAAATATCATTTTATAATTACTAGATTTCTATTATATTTTATATTTTATATATTAAACTTGTATAATACATGGGTTTACTAAAAATATTTATATAAAGAATTAAAATTGGATATATGTTGTATTATTTATGAAATGTTGCTTGTTATCTTCATATTAATGTGTATTGTAACACCCGACCCCTCGCATCAATAATATTGTTCGCTATGCCCATGAGGAGCTCACGGATTTGTTTTTTGTTGCCCAGGTAAAAACTTACCAGGGAGGTCATCCATCTCTGGATTGCTCCCACCTTAGCACGCTTAACTGCGGAGTTCTTCTCTTAACCACAACTATTACGCCCAAAACGCGTTGTTGATGTTAGAGGACATATATTCCTTATGAACCAGGAATCTTTTCCGTTCACAACTTATGTGGGAGATGTGTAGGGTGTCACAAGCACCCACTGTTTGGACTCATCGTCCTCGATGAGCCCGAGAAGTCACCATCTTTGGTGAGGTAAGTCCCACATCCCGAACGACACAGGAGTGACTATGATACCATTATGTAACACCTGATTTTTCGAATCAACAATATTGTTCGCTTTTATTTTTCGAATCAACAATTATGTATTTTTTTACCATTCAAGTTAGATCTCCCAAATCCCACTGGTTTCCCATGCATATAACTTTAGCTTGATTATCATCATTTCCACATAATTCATATTCAATCAAGTTCTGCATACAACTTAAAATGATAAAAAGAGATATTAGCAAAGTACATATTCATTTGAACATAAATGATTCAAACGTAAGATCTTATAGACATTAATAAGCTTCAAACAATATCAAAACATACACGGTGAAAAACTTTTTAACTACTTGAGTGTGGGTGATTGAGCCATAAACTCCCAAGTTGATATTAAAAGTTTATTTCCAATATCGCTCGTCTTGTATAATAAAAAAATGAATCAAATTAATGATGATATTTAAATTAAACAATTATACTTAAATCAAATAATTAATATTTAACATATATTAAAAACGATGAATTAGTATTAACGAACATGAAAAGAACGAAAAAAAAAACATGAAATAAAAATCCATCGTGCCTCTGTACAGATCAAATTTAATAATTTAAAAACAACTGTAGAAACTTGATGAGTGCTTTTAAACAATTAAATGAACAGTCAAAGCGGTTGAGTCGATGATTTAATATAAAACATTTAATCTAAATCAACATTCGTTTGTTACTCGCAACAATTGTTTCCCTTTCATTTTAAATAAAGTTTTATAATGGGTGGACGAAAAACATAACAATTCATAGAATACGTGTAGTGTTTGTTTAGTTAAAATATCATTTAAATATTGTACAGATAAAAAATCGTTTCACTAAATCATTTTTTAGATCAAGTGTAGTAGTTAACTAATATTTGAAGCCCCTGATTATGTAATAATTTAGAAAAAATGTGTTTGGTGCCCATTAAGGGCTTGAAGCACTATAAATTTATAGTTTTTTTAATTAGCTTGTAATAATATTTGAAACTTTACTTGTGTTCGTATCATCATATTTGGAGTACTCAAAATATTCACTACGTATAATCTAAATTAAACAAAAACATTATAAATGATGAATTATATGAAGCAATTATATTGGATGAACTCTAGACAAGTTGTGGTATGGTAAGGTTGAATTGGGGATGAATCATTGTGTTCGTGATATTAGGGCTAATAAAATCAAAAGAAGGTTTACGATAATAGGATATTAATCGAGTGGCAAATACATCCTTTCCATGGGCGGAGGTTTTAAAGAGCTAGGGGTGCCTAGCCCCACCCCTCCGGTTTTTATGCTCAAAAATGAAAATTTATGCATATTTCATCCAAAAAATTCATATGTATTGATTCCCCGCTGATATAGCCCCTTTATATAATTGTTCAAGGTTCCTCGGTGGTCATTCCGTTCTTTAAATCATTTATCTGTTGCTGACTCATATTGTAACTAGTAAGGAACAATAATGCTTATCATATGATTCATATCATAAAGTCTTAAACCGTATATGATGATAGTTTTATAACCGTATATGTTATATCGATTATCATTTATGTGATTATGTCAAATGTAGATTACAATCTTGATTTTAGATAATGATTAGTAATAGTTTATTAATTGTTTGTTTGAGTTCATATTAGATTAGATATGTTTATTTATTATTTTAATTTTTAATAGTTTAACAGTATTTAAGTTAGGTTAAAAGTATTATATGTTTAGTACAGATAGAATGCTAAAAAGATCTTTATGGTTTTCAATATCAATATTAAATATACCACTTTTAATTTTTCTGTCTACTATTTGTAAGTTAATATGAGTCAAATTTCCAACAGCTATATCATTTATGCCATATTCATTGGCATCTTCACGTTGATGTATATTTTCTTTATTATCACGTGGTTTATGCCTTTTCTTTTTTACTAGACGTCTTTAATATATTAACGTCTTCTTCATTATCTCTTAAATGATATACAGAAGAAGGTGACTCGTGAATGTGACTTTGAGGACATATGTGCCCTTAAACTAACAAATTTTGATTGAATGTTTTAAACCCTAATCACGCCTATGATCAAAATTGTAATTTGTTTTAAATGCAAGTAGTTGAAACTAAAAAAAAAAAAGCATACATGTGGGTGTTTGTAACAAATAAAAAAAAGAGTTAGTTTTAATTTTGCTTCCTAAGGTTTGATCAAATAACTATTTTCCTCTAAAAAAATTAAAAACATCAATTTATCTTCAAAAGTTTCTCATGTTGTTTCAATTTCACTCCAAAAGTTTTACTATTTTGGATAGAGTTAAACAACTAATAAAACCTTGGACTGAATTTGAAACAAATTATAAAACTTTTAAAGATAAATTTATATTTTTAATCCTTTGTAGGAAAATAATTATTTTTAGCAAAACCTTAAGAAGTAAAATGAAACTTAAAAGGGTCCGTTGAGGATGGACCAATCAAAGCTTCTCATGTGAACCAATCAGATCAATAACTGTATACCTAAACTTGTAATTTTTATATCTACAATGATATTATAAACAAATTACTAATATTGTTAATCCACAATAAGTGGTGATAGCCGATTATATGATCAAAATCTTCTTGAGAATAAAGAATTAGAAACTTTACAATAAAAAAAGTTTAAATAATCAGCTAACTAAACAAACAAGAATTGTTATGATATTTTTTCAAAAAGAGGACATGAAAAATAATTTTGTTGGGTATACGAAAATGTGAACGAAGCACGACATGTACGGGGGACGCGAGACACGGGAATATTTCTCTACACAATTTGCTCCCCTTTTATGGGATTAGATTTTTCTACAACATGATTGTTTCTTAAAATTTATTTCTTATTTTCTTCTCACATGCTAAACTTCATACTAATATTCCATTTTTCTAAAGTTTAAGGTTACCTTAGAAAAAAGGCCAGATTTGATTTTAAAACTGTATAAAAAATATAAAAAAACTAGGGTTTTTTTAATAACTTATAAGGGTATTTAACTTTCATTGTTATTAGGCTTGTAAGAAAATAATAATAATAGTTTACTTTTTCAGCATTTTAATTAGAGGGTGTTTGTCTGATTGGATTGTTTAACGGACTTTATTTGCTTATTTGTTTTTTTAATTATATAATTTTATGAATTGTTTATGTAGTAAGACTTGTTTTACTCATAACTTATTATATCAAGAGCTTGTGGTATAGCGACGTCAATATGTGTTTGAAAGTTGTCATCTTACTCAAGTAGTTGGGGGTTGAATCCTAATGTAAACAATGATGTATGAGTTTCAAAAATACATCGCACGCCATGACACACTCAATCCTATGGCGTTTATGGAAATGGTGAACTAAAAAATGTTTCAACAATAAGATTTGGAATCAAGATTTGGCTTATGGCAAGCTCTTAGTGACATCTTTTCTTTGAATAAATTATAGAGGCAAGTTTCATTTTGAATAATTATTCAAGTGCGATATTGATGATAAATACATGTGTAAGATAACAGGTGTTAAGTCGTACACATGCCCACCACATATGATTGATGTCTTATAACCGTAGAGCCTCTCATAATTGTCACAAATTTATTAAAACATTGTGTATTTATTAAATATCTTACAGCAGAGGAACTAACGTTATTGTTTTTGGCCATTGATAAAAATAATTTAGTTTAACTATTAAAACTTAAATGAAAATATTATAAACACCGGTTACATAAAATCGACACCCTGAAATATCTTGTGCAATATTTTATTGATTTTAGTGCTTTAATTTCGGAATAACAAGTTGGATTCAAAAATTAGATAGGAGTCACATGACGAAGTATAACGTTGAACGTAAACACAAGTAGGTGAGAGTGAAATCCTTTCTGTAGTGGAAAATTGTGTTATTGTTTCGTTATTATATGTGTTAAAAACTCTAAAACATATTTTCTAGTTTTATATTGCCAGTTTGCATTACAGATTTATTATTTATATTGTATAATTTGGTTAGTACCACGTGTATTAGATGGATAAAATAAATAACATACTAGATAGTTATTAACAAAAAATATGAATTATAGAACGATCTTTTGATATATAAGATATGATTAAAATTACGTACGAGTAATAAAAAACGATAATTTTTTTTAAACTTTTGTTTTAACTTTTTTTTGTAAAAAAATTGGTTTTAAAACATTTTGTTTCAAACTAACCGTATTTAAAAAAGTGTCATTTTTAAGATTACTTTATTATAACTTTGAATTTTATTTTTTTTATTTCATAAGAATTTTATAGGTTTTAAATTATTTTGTATTCTTTGAAAAGTTTGATATTTTAAAAGAGTTTATTTAAAAAAAATATTCATTGAGAATTGCATTTATAGAAAAAATTCTTTCTTAACTTAAATAAAAGTGCTTTTAATATGAAAAATAATTAACTAATATAATTAACAGTTAATATGATTATTTAATAGGAGGAAAAAATGAAAAATTAAAATTTAGGAGGCATAAAATTATGTCATGTGTCTTTTAAAACCCATCTTTTGTAGATTAAATGCCTATGAACTTGTAATGTAATGAAAATGATTATGTGGTTGATAAAATTGAAAATGCTTACAATTGTAAATTTTCATCGGCTATATAAAAACGAAAATACTTACAATTGCATAACTAGCCGGTGCATATGAATAAGGAAAACTGATGTTTAAAAGAAAATATAATTCAAGTTTGTTAATATATTAGATCGAGTATATGCTATATATAAGCCTATAACACAAATAAAACAAAGGTTTACAAAAATAATTTATAAAATAGTAAGGTTTTTGCATTTTCTAAGAAGGTTTCAAAACATAAATATAAATCCACACATACATTTTTAAAATGAAGAATTACATATATTTTTATCTAAAGTTGTAAAGTTACATGTTTTTTCAATGCATATGTCGATCTAATGCTTCAAAAAAATGATTTAAAAATATACAATTATTCAAGTCTAGGAGGGATATATGTAAGCGTCCATTTAAAAATCAGTACAATTAAGCTATACATTATAACGTCACACAATTAATGCCGAATAATGAATAATAGATATGAATTAAGTGTATCACGCACAGTTTAATAAACCTTCATGTGCTTCAATATAAATGTCAGTCATTAATATTGTTAAATCGTTAAAAGAATGATTCTACCAATATTTCACCGGGTGTGATTATTGTTTTGTGTAGTCAGTCATAATATATTTATAGAGGTTAATGTGGTAGAACAAAGCATTTTCAATCATCTGTGTTGACCAAATGATTGGAGACAAAGAATGAAAGATTCAATAACCCAAATTGTTTGCTTCCATATGTTATGTTCAGTCTTGTATCTATACATTGCATTAGTCTATGCAATTATCTATTAGAAAGGAGACAATTGTCAAATGTTAAACACAAAACTCACCTATAGTCTTATGGATAGAAAAACATCTTATTCATAATTTTTTGCATTTGTAAGATGTAAAAATTTAGTTAATTTCGTAAATAGTTAATATAGTTTGATCGTAGTGGCATTTCTAACATGTAAGTTTTAAAAGTATCGGATTTGGGTAACGAGGTTTACATTTTTATGATAAGTTTTGTGTTCAAAAAGTCAATATAATTAGTTTAAAATATTTGTTTTACCCTTTTACAAACTAGACAAACTGTTTATATAATTAACTTAAACTTATAAAAATAAATATAAATGAAACTCAACCTTTGTCCTCCAAAATCAAACAACGTGTCGTCCTTATTGTAATCTCTGACAGCTTAATCTAATGTTGATGTTGGTCACCTTGTTGTGCACCTACCATAAACATGACATTGCACTTATCATCTCCATCACGAGAATTCTCAGGCGCAACCACCGTAACCACAAAAGAACCTCATAGAGTCACGATACGATGTGCATATACATACATATAGGGGCGGAATCATGTGTTTATGAAGTAGGTCAAGTAACCCAATGATTTTTTAGTTTTATATAGGGCAGAATCATGTGTTTAAAAAAGAAGGTCAAATGATCCTAATGATTTTTAAGTTTTATATAGGTCGTATATGGCTCAAGTAAGTTTTAAAGTATAAATTGGTTGTGGTAAATGTCAAGAAAATTTCTTTTACATCCTTACTCTTTCCTTGCCTTTTTTTTTCTTTTTTTCTTTTTTTAATATTTGGTCCTTTTAATTCCCTGTTTCCTAATTCTTTCTTTCTGATCTTGTTTCACCCTCTTTAGTCATTTTCATTTGTACTATTTTCAAAGTATTTTTCATCACATGACTATTGATTTAGATTTTAATTTAGTCTATCTTTTGTATCTTTTGCATTTCAAAATCACTACTTTACCAATGAAAGATAATAGTGTTAACTTGTGATTTTGGGTTAAAATCAAACATAATTAGATTTTTGTAAATTGTATTCATTTATTTAAACCGTTTACAGTTTTAACGTTTGTGAATTTTATCATGGGGAGATTTACTCAAGTAACTATTCAATGATATAAATAACTAAGTTATAAATGATAAAAGATTACCACTAATATAAACAGTAAAATTACATTAAAAGTCATCATAATCATACTGAAAGCATCTTTATATAATATGTGACGACCCGTCCCATTAAAAAATTCTTTAGTCTAGTATCACATCCGCACACCGAATTTTAGTGACCCTATTGAAAATATTTTCTAGTTCCGTCACTGCATACATACACACATAAAGTAGGTATCAAAATATCAAATGTTAACCCTTTATTATTATGATACTAATATTAACTTTTCAAAATTAATCAAATATCCTTTATTTTTTATGTTAATAACATCATTACACATACACAAAAATGTGTTATTTTATGTATGTGTGTAAATTCGTAAACGTAAAAACATTTGCACTTACATCTCGTAAATATTTACAAATGTAAGTGTAAACTATTTTATGATTACGAATTTACACATATATACAAAAATATATATTATTGTATATGTGTAATAATGATTCCTACATAAGTAATATTAATTTTGATTGATTTTAAAATTTTAAAACAAAATGATGACACTAGAATGAATGAATCTCAGACAAAATAGTATTTTACATAGATTTAAGAGTTAATTACGCAAATGGTCCATGTGGTTTATACAAAATAACAGGTTTTGGTACTAAAGGTTTTTTGTAACAGGTTGAGGTATTGTGTTTCAATTTTGTAACGAGTTAAGGTATTAAGACTAACTGACGTTAGTTTTTCTGTTAAATACAAGGGCAATTTTGTCTTTTTAATTTACAAGGACTACTAGTGTAATTAAAGGGATTGTTGGTGCCATTTATTATAAATGAAGGTGTGTTTTTATAATTTCATACACACATATATATATACTATACATATACACACATATATATAACCACCAGCGGTACCACCACTGGCGGCCACCACAGCCGGCAGCCCCCCACCAACGGCCACCACCATCGGAAGCCCCCACCACCAGCTGCCACCACCAGCGGCAACCCCCACCACCAGCGGCCACCATCACCGGCTTAAGCAATGGTCACAAGAAATCAGCTTACCTCCAACCCACCAGCCACCACCGAACACCCCTAATTTAGATCTGAACCCTAATTGAGTATTGGTCACAAGAAATCAACTTGTCGCTCTTTTGTTCACAATAAATCGACAATGATCTGAAGAAATCTAAACCATAATCGAGATCTGAACCACCACATGACCACAAACACCCACGAGCGACCACCACACCATCCCAAATCAACCTACCTATAACAAGGGAAAGATAGAATGGGGTCTTGTGAGATGATGATGATAGTGCGGTGGGGATGGTCACATGCGGTGGAGCGGCAGGTATGTTGTGACGGTGGGGCGGCAGGTATGTTTGCTAGCGGTGGGGGCAGCGTGGTTAATGTCAGGCAGTGGGGGCGGCGGGGATAGTCGCCGGCGGTGAGGGTGACGAGGATGGTCACAGGCAGTGGGGGCGGCGGGGATGGTCGCCGGCGGCAGGGGCGGCGAGAATGGTGGTGGTGGTTGAATTAGTTTCAGAACATGAGAAAAGTGTGTGTGTGTGTGTGTGTGTGTGTGTGTGTGTGTGTGTGAGTGCCTATGCATTCAAATATCTATATGTATATATAAAGTTACACAAACAGTCCATTTTATTTATTAATGACATAACTAGTCCATGTAAGGTAAAAAGACGAAAATACCCTTAGATTTAACTGAAAAGTTAACGTCTTTAGTGTTAATACCTTAACTTGTTACAATTTGAAAACACAATACCCATACTTGTTACAAAAAACTCTTAGTACCCAAACCTGTTATTTTTAGTAAAACACAGGGACCATTTGCGTAATTAACTCTAGATTTAATTGACTTTATAACAAAAGTTAATGTACCCAGCAAAACTCTAAAAAATGAAATACAAACAGCTGAAACTCTCAACATGTTTAAACTCACTTACTCACATGTCAATAGTATGTATAGCATCAAACCATAATATGACTCGTTAAAAAATATAGATGTCCTTATCATTTCGTTACCTATCAAGTGGGCATTTTTGGCAGCCCAAGCACCAAAGACCACCACAATACTCTCGTACGTATTATAATAGCATTTACAATGAATTACTTACAAACGTGTAAGTGTGTTTTCGTATATTATAAAACAAGGTTGTTAGGGTCGGATCGGACCAGGATTCGGTGAGGCCACTGGTCTGATCCACCCAAACTCGTTTTCTTCTTTGAGAACCGGTCAGTTCAAACTGGTTCGACGGTTGAACCGGGTTGGACAGGGTTATTAGTTTTTTTAACTTTTTTTTATTTTAATGGATTTAACGGATAGATTGGATAATTAATTGTGTTGGATAGATAATTATTGAGTTATAAGAGAGAAAAAATGTTTATACAAAACGATTGTAAATATAAGAGAGAGAAAAAATGTTACTGTTTATACATATATTCAGGGAAACAATGTTCAAGTACTATAATTTTTTTAAAAGTAATTGTGAGTAGATGAGCGAGTAGATATAATAATAAATGTATAAAAGTATTATTTAATTAAAAATAAATTTTAATATGATTTTAAAGATGAGAATCCAATGCAATGCTCTAAAGTAATCAATCTAACTACAAAATTGATTGAAAAACAACACAAAAACTGATAAAGGTTAATGGTTCCCTTTAAACGTGGATTCACTAGTTAACTCATTCCCATACATCTCTTTTAGTATATAACTGTAAATGAGAAAATTAATAGAATTACGTCGGGTGTTTAAACCTTATCTCGTTTCTCTTTTAAGTAATCCATACTACATATTATGAGTGTCAAAGGATCTCCTTATCATACGCTCATAATGTGAAGATTTGTTAGTGTAAATATGTTTACATGTTTATAAGAGATAATTGCATAAATGGTCTCTATGGTTTGATCGGATTATATATTTGGTTCCCAGACTTTTAAAATTACAAAAGTTAATTCAAACTTTTGTGTGATTATTTCATGTGATTATTTCAAGTTTGATCTTAATTTTAAAAATTACAAAGTTAGCTCAAATTTTATGTGGCCATTGCACTTTTTGTTTGTAAAGTTAAATTTAAAAGTTAATCAAAATTTTATTAAATTCTTAAAAACTTAATGAAGTTAATATCAATGTCCAAATGTGCAAGAAGTATCCAAAAATTTGGATTAAGTTTGTAATTTTTAAAACTTAAAGACGAAACATGAAATATGATTAAACCATAAAAAACACTTATGCAGTTTTTCAGTTTATAAAAATGTAACAAAACAGAGAATTTCAGTTATACTTTGTTTATTCAATTGAGGGAAAATACATGTGAGATCATTTAATGTTCTAGTACATACTAGCTATATATCTCATTTAATCTTCATAGCTTGTAATCATTCAAGGAAAAACAACTTCATACATTTATTTTTTTCATATACTTCAACAGTTTGTTTGAAGAATACTTAAATTAATGATCATCTAACTAAAAAAAGGGAAAATATTACACACATGTCAATACCAAATGTCAAAATTCCTTCTCTCCAAATTTTTTCGCTTATATATCATGTTAATAATTACATTAATTGATAGCAATATTATTTAATTTTTTTAAAGTAAAAATAGTTTTTAATAAATTAAGATAGATATATTTTATTAATTTATATCTAAAATAATTATTTTTTTATAAAATAAAATAATTTTCTAAAATGTTAAACTTTTTTAAAGATATAATATTATTTAAGTTTGATATTTGTTAACGTAAAACTTCTATAAACAACAGATAACTAAAATTGAGAATTATAGTAAGAAAGTATATAAGAATAACATTTTCTAAAACAACTTAAACAAAAATTTCATTTTATTTATAATAAGGAGATTTTAATCATAATCTATCTTAAAATATCATTTTATAATTAATAAAATTTTATTTTATTTAATATTTTTTATTTAACTTGTGTTATACATAAGTTTACTAAAATAATATAATATAATATAAAGAACTAATTTTAAATCATAAAATTTGATATATAAAACAATTTTGGAGCGGCTAACCAAGAGACACTTTGATCTAACTTGTAATTATAGATTTTTATTTATTAAAAGACTTAACCTATCAAATAATAATAGCTTATTCAAAAGGTACTAAAACCAGTGATCATAAAATCAACAAAATATTAAAATAATCCTTAAATTGTTTATTACTCATAGAAATTGATCATTACTTAAAAAATCAATCGATGACTCGTACACTTTCTAACTCCAATCCTAAATCTACATATGATGAAGTAACAAACATGATTAAATGGTTCAAAATCTTATTGATAATCAAAAAGTTTCAAAACAAGGTTTCTTGAAAAAAAATCACAAAAATAATTCAATTAACATTCAACCCTTAAACCCACGTCCACATCCAATACTTATAATTGTTTGAAAATCAAAAAAGATCATGCAACTACTAAAAAGTACAAACTAATCAATAACTCATCAAAATAAAAGCTAGTGTAGATAATTCTTTGATATTTAAGTTAAAGATATCTATCACTTAATTTTTAAATTTTATTTGAAGATAATCACCACCAATTTGTAATCTTCACATCCGATTAAAACTTCATCTAGTTAAATGGGATATCTAGTTACATACTTACATGAGATGCTCCTCATCAATATATTTATTAACCGTAAAACTTGATCCTTGAAGGCTTGAACTAAATAAGTGGCCACATTTCATTCTTAATTAAACATTTAAATATAAACTTATGAATATTAAACAAGTTAAAAAAAAAATCTCACTTGCCACGGGGTTAGGAGAACGTGAGAGAGGTGGGGTAGTGGTGTTGTGGGTCTCTTCTCGTTTTTTATTTTTTTTATTTTCTTTAAATCCATTTACACTTTTAAATAAATATATATCAACATCAATAATAATATATAAATATCATATCATACAACAACATTGGTTTTATTCATTCTTTCTTCACCCCCTCCTTTCTTTCTCCCTTGTTCCAGGAAGCAACAACCACATCACCATCATCATCATCTTCATCTTCATCATCTTCCCCAATATTTCTAGAAAGAGAAAGTGAGAGATTTAGAGAGAGAAAGTAAGATATGGAAGGTGAATCAAAATCAAGATTCAAGAGAATATGTGTCTTTTGTGGAAGCAGCTCAGGCAAGAAACCAAGCTACCAAGAAGCTGCCATTGATCTTGGAAAAGAACTGGTATATAATACATTACATATATATGTATATCCATATGTACATATAAAGCTTACCCTAATAGTACCCTTTCTTGATTTTCTTTCATGATTTCAAGAACCCATTGTTACACCACCAGTGTTGATCAAAACCCACCATTGTTTCTTTCGGTTTCTTGATTTGGTGACATATAGTTGTTTAATCTTTGATAGTCCTTTTGTTTTACATCAGATAACCATATATATGTGTTTCTATATGTATATATAAAGCATACGGTTCTTGATTTTCTTTCAAGATTTCAAGAACCCAATGTCACACCGCCATTGTTGATCAAGACCCACCATTACTTCTTGCTGGTTTCTTGATTTGGTGGTATAAATTTGTTTAATCTGTGATTGTTTTACATTATTTCACCGTTTTAAAGGGATTTTTGCTACACCCATTTCAAGATTCTTTGAGATTATTGCTATTTGATTAACAATCAAAAGGGTTAATTGGATTTTTTGATCAAAATTGAAGATTGAAGAATGGAAGTTAGGGTTTATGTTTGGCATGAGAGAGAGTGTGTGTGTTTGTGTGTGTGCGTTAGAGAGAGA
Organism: Flaveria bidentis; assembly: GCA_018326385.1. Classification (NCBI taxonomy): domain Eukaryota; kingdom Viridiplantae; phylum Streptophyta; class Magnoliopsida; order Asterales; family Asteraceae; genus Flaveria; species Flaveria bidentis. The sequence continues at coordinate 44,529 of BJCM01209940.1, read as the reverse complement.
AATTGTTAGCTGTAACGTGCTGTCAGTTGTGCAGCCTTCTTGCATGATCTAGGTTTATGGTAGGAGGTTGTAAGAAAACAAAAATTATGTGTAGAAAATTATAAAAATAACAGAATTTATTTGGAAAAAAACAAAAAGAATGGTGTGTGCATATGAATGGGGAACCAAACGTGCTATATTAGTATAATGGCAATTTCTTAAGCATGTTTTCAGCTTTTGTCACACCAATCAAAGGCCTTCATCATCATTTATGTTCATGGGGTTGAATGAAATCGGTTCAGATTAATAAAAAAATGAATCTTGAAACAAGGGTATTATTGTTTACATTGTGGTAATGATGGGTTAATTTTCTTGATTCTGAGATGGTGAAGTGGGTTTGTGACACGTGTCAATGTTATTATATGTTTAATGTTTTTTGGAAGGTGGAAAGAAGGATTGATCTAGTCTATGGAGGTGGCAGCGTGGGTCTGATGGGTCTTGTTTCTCAGGCAGTTCATGATGGTGGGCGTCATGTTCTAGGGTATGCTCACCTTACTCTCTCGCTCTACTTTCTCTCTCTAGACTTTGAATGTATCTATGCATCTATATGACTATATGTTTGTTGAGTACTTCACAAGTTGAAGGGAAAATTCATATAAAATTTGTGAAGTTTTATAATAATCTTTGAAAGAACAAATGAGCTTGTTGATAAACAAGTTTGTTTCTTTGAGAAGTTGAAGGACAAATTTATATGAAATTTGTGAGGGTTGATAATAATCTTGTAAGAAAATACATGAACAAGTTAATAAAATAATAACATTATCCTTTCCAAAAGGAAAGGGAAGTAGACATTGATGATTGATATAACTTTTTTTTGAAATATAAAAGTAGTTAGAATATAAGTTTCCAATAGAGACATCCATCGCTTTCACTTCATAATTCTTTGTGTTCTTGCCTTTTGTGATGTTTGTTTGCTTTTTCTTGTTTTGATCATGGTCAAATTGACCATTTTTTTACTATGAATATAGTAACCATACAACTAAATTTCTTGAAAGAAAGTTGTAGTTACATCTTCAAATACTAACATAGATTGAATGGAAATAAAATTTGGATTGAAGATGAAAAAATTGTTACTAATTGCAAATCTTTAGCATATACAAGTTTGACTATAAGAGTCAAAGATTACTCAAAGGTAATCATAAATGTTTCACGGTACTCGATGCAAAATGAGTTTCGGCAGAGTTTAAACCAGACATTATGGGATCAAATGCTTTAAAAACTGATATGTGTACTAATCAAGCTATTTTTCACCTTTTTCCTGTTGAAAACTGAACATAAACATCAAGTTCTTGAAAAAGTTGACATCTTTAATTTTGTGAAAGATTGAAAACATAGTCCCACACTTAAAAAAGCATGGTGTTTTGTATTAAAGAAAAGGGTTTCTTGATTACACAGATTCAATGAAGCATCTTTTGTTTTATCAAAGATATAAACATCCATATTGGTCTGTCAGTCCATACTGGGAATTTGTACATAGAAAGGTGAAACAAATCATGTAAAATGTTTTATTTTTTGTAAAAAGTATGAAACCTTTTAGGCAGTGATTCAAGTATGTCTCTCTCAGCTTTCTTGAAATAAAAAAGAAAATCCCATCAAAATGACAACTTTACCCTTCTGATTACACTCACACAAGTCACTGCCACAAGGGTATATTGGGTAATTTCTCCAAGAATAAGTCTTAATTTCATGTATTTTTTGTTTCTTGCAGGGTTATACCAAGGACTCTAATGCCCAGAGAGGTATATTCAAGAACCTTCAAATCAAAGTTTTTCTTCTTTTGTTTGTTACCCTTTAGTGTCAAAAATCAAAATGCACCTGAAGTTCCCATATCCAGTAAAATAGTGCTACAGTGACATGTGCATTGTGCTGTAAGAGCTGTACAGTAATTTGATTTGGGGATTTTCTGCTCTGGAGAAGAAGAGTAGTCATTAATAAAAGCTGTATTGAGACCTTAATAGTGATTTGACCCATCTTGATACAAACTGCATTTAATCAACTTCCCTTTTCAAATCAGTTTCTTTTTTGTCTTCCTTGTCGTTTTGAACCATAAATAGCAATAATTCAACTTTTTATTTCCATTTATTTGGTTGCTGGTTCTACTCTAACTAAATCAGTCCCTTTCTTTCAAAACTTGAAATCAGTTTTTTTTTTTACTTTTAGTTCTCTTTAAACATCCGTTTAGCCAGGTTATGATTTTATTTTGTGGGTCCCATTTTCTTTTTTGACGGTTGAAAAAATATCTTGTGATTAACAGATAACCGGTGAGACGGTTGGTGAAGTGAAAGCGGTTGCTGATATGCATGAAAGAAAAGCTGAGATGGCTCGTCAAGCTGATGCATTTATCGCTCTACCAGGTATGATTTGGGATATAATATTAATTCATAAAGCTTCAAAATCTTTAAAATAGTTTGAAAATAAATCATGTTGTATTTATGAATTTTTCAGGTGGCTATGGCACTCTTGAAGAACTGCTAGAAGTTATCACATGGGCTCAGCTCAAAATCCACCATAAACCTGTAAAAAATTTTAACACCTATTCTAGTTTGTTTGTTTTTTTTTTGTATTAAACGCCTCAATAATTTGTGTTTTATCTGATCTTACTGGTTAGCAAGGTATTAGTGGGTCAAGATTAACACCTATCACGTTTCACAAAAAGTTGTATTATAGTGATTTTGATTAAAAATCAAACTTGGGAGAATCAAAAAAATCATTTTTTGATCAATTGCCCATACCATAAGTTGCGGTTAACGTGATCTCATTAATAAGCAGGGTATTGCGGGTCAAAATTAAAACATGTACCTTGTACATCATACATGAAAAGTTGTATTCCAATGATTTTGATTGAAAACCAAATATGGAAGAATTTAAAAGGGCATCTTTTTGGTCAAATGTTGGTAGTATGGAAGAATCAAATGCATGTGGATAGATGGTTTTGGAAGATCATTTTGGAAGATCTGTTACATCATCATACCTGATTCTTTATTGCTTTATTTTGTGCTTCTAGATTTAAATGAAAATATAGAAAAATATTTATATGGTGGGTCCCATTATTAACTGTTATCTTATTTTGTGGATCATGTCCAGGTTGGTCTGCTGAATGTGGAGGGTTACTATAACTCATTGCTGTCTTTCATAGATAAGGCTGTTGATGAAGGCTTTATCTCGCCAACCGCTCGTCGCATCATCGTCTCCGCCCCAACCGCCAAACAGTTAGTGAGACAGCTTGAGGTTAGTTAAGATATAAATGTAGATGTCTCAAAGTATTACATTATTAGGGGCACATTTAGTAAAGAACAAATTTGAAGTAGAAAACTATGATAACTGAATGTACAGTTATAGTATACACTTGGTACATATTTTTTAAATATGATACGTTTATGTGTTTTAATTATGTGTTTTAACTGTTTCTTCATGCATCTTATGATTATATCTTATGATTATGTGAATTTCAGGAATTTGTTCCGGAATATGATGAAATTGCAGCGAAGTTGACGTGGGATGAAGTCGATAGACTAAGTTATGTACCTGATGCAGGCGTTCAAACGTAGAAATACGATCGATGGCACGTCTTTTTGGTGAAACTAGTATGCTTTGGGGGTATATATTAATGATATATCTATATAGAAACACTAATGAAATGGTACATCTCCTGATGCAGTGACTGTTTTGGTTTTTGTGGGGATTAATGTCCTTCAATTTCATGTATATGATATGGAGATGGAGATGATACTTTGATTTCAACTTTTGCAAGTTTAATGGGAATTAATTATATGTCTTTCTTGTTTTCTAAAATCTAATTAGTTGTTATCTTGTAGATATTATATAATATTTATGTTTGATTTTGTTGAATTTTTTTAGTACTGCCATGACATGATAGATAACGTAACAACTCTAAAAAAATTTAGAAAACTTGTGAATTGTGATTATATTGGTGGTTTAAGAAGATTTTGTTTTTTAATATTGTAATAAATTAAATACTAGTTTAAATATTCAACATTTTTTTTATTTTTGTATTAAATATTCAGCATGTTGTAAGTAGATCTTAATATTAATGCAAATGTTATTCAATATAAATATGTGCAAATGTCAATATTGCCCCTTGTGGTTTGTTTCAATTGCCTAAAAACCATTACAAAGTTTTTATATTGAAAATTTACATAGAATAGATGTGCAGGTGTTTAAAATCTGATTATAAACTTAAACCGTTTTAAACAGCATACCATTCACATCAATATTCACATAAATATAACGATATTAGTATCTCGATCGACATGATATGAGTATCACTGCCACATTATCATACTTAAACGTGAAAAACACCATCTCATCCGTATCGTAATCTCCGCTTACTTGATGCAAGCATCACCTCCTACGCTATCACACTTGAACACGAAACAACAATACCTCTCATCTTTAGGTTCGATGTCTAGTGTTATACAAATTAATCTGAATATATGCTACCTAATATAATGTGAAAAAACATATTATTTTTTAACTCAGTGAATGTATATAGGTTTCTTATCCCAAAAAAATGGGAACGCAAAATATTTTAATCCCCATTTTTTAATTTTGAGGAATCTACTGTCCTTTTAGTTCTAAATATAAAAAAATACATCTGAATTAATATATTTTGATAAAAAAAATTCTTTATAAGAAAAATAATATTTTATCAAACATCCTAACTATTTTGAAACTTCCAAAACTCATGTTTCGTGCTTCTGTTGGCCACCAACTATCAACATCTCCAACGTAATCCTTCCAATTTTTATATTACAATCATGTTTCTCGTTATAAATAATACGAATAAATATATGTATTACAAGAATTTTTAAAAAAGAGATATTTTTAAATCAATTTATTTTTGTTCTCAATAATTTAATGGTTTATTAAATTTGAAATTAGTCTATAGTTTTACTGGTTTATTAATTAAAATAAACATTGATCCTTCCTCTAATGACCTTTGCTAAGTGGCTTTACTTGTCTATCATGCGAGAGTAAGCTGGTTTTTGTCATATTACCTTCTATCTGACGTTCGTCTAAGTTGATTATAATATTAGCATAACTACCTTTGTCTTTTTTCTAGGCCTTTGGTTTTTTATGCAAATGGAAAATTGTTCAAACATCATATACCAATCACCAATATTGATCGAGAAGGACGACTTTATTAATATTCTAAACTTGCAATTCATGATTTCCTCTAACTAAAGTTTAATGTTTTTTCCTTAAAGTTTTCATCTACCTTTAATGGGATCGAGTAATCAATTCATTGTTTGGGGTAACATATCAATATGTCATCGGTCAGTATGTGTCACTTCATGATTATTGAGGTCTTGAAACAATTTAAAAGCATCCTTTACAATCACGAAATTGAGGCTTAAAGGTTAAGATTATATTTGTTATTTATCATTTTTGTTTTCTTTTTTTATGTTGAGAAATCACCAGAGATACTGAGTTATAAAGAATGTTGAGGATAAATGTTATTTTTTGCAGCAAAATTAATGTATAGCAAAGTGCATATGTAGTTAACATAATGCACTTTTCCGCAACATGCATTGAAATTTAGTAAACACCCATCATAATGCATCTTCATTAAGAACAAAATTTTGTATGATGATTTGATCATTGTTACTGATGATAATTCTATAAAGCATGGCTGTTTACATCGCGATATTAATCTTAATTTTGACTATATGATTGTAGGACCTTGGTTAGCTTAACGCAGAATTATTGAACTAAAAGCTAATTTTAAAATTTTAAAATCCCTAATTAAATAGTTGTGGCTTCAAATTTTACGATGTAAGTGTACTGGCGTATGATTTTAGAAATACAATAAATGTATTGTAGATGATGTGTGTTTCTCAGTTACAAAAATAGTTTTGAAACTTTATATAAAAAAGATAGCTCTAGTGTAGTATTTGTGTATCAAAGGATGTTCTTTTTATCAACTCTATAATTTATATTGAATAAGTTGACAGTTCACAGGATGCTTCAAATACGCAATAGAACACAACAGATGACAGTTTCTTGTTCAACAAGTTTGCATCCCTGAAAAACAAAATACTCCAAGCTTCAAATATGCAATAGAACACAACAGATAACAGTTTCTTGTTCGACAAGTTTGTAACCCGAAAAACAAAATACTCCCAAAATTCAATTCAATAAGGACCCTGCATCAAATTATATGGCTGCAAAGTATTCCTTGCTGCCCTTAGGGTCGGGCTTCATCGACTTCTCCCCAGGCTTCCATCCTGCTGGGCATACCTCATCCGGGTTCTCTTGTACATATTGCAGTGCCTACGAATGATTTAGGTTATGTTACTACTTTTATGTCTAACGGGTCAAAGAGGTAAGATCAAAAAAGAAAAAGGTATAAGATAACAAAGAAATAGGTGAAATGGGTCAAAATCACCAGTGTGTAGTTTTAATTCATAAAATCTCCTAAATCATTCTATGCAAATAATACAGAATCAATTTCGACCTGTTAATCAACCGCGTTCATGATGTATGTTTACCTGAAGTGTTCTCAGTGTTTCGTCAACGCTTCGACCAATAGCAAGATTGTTAATTGTGGAGTGTTGGATGACACCTTCCTTATCGATAATAAAAAGTCCTCTCAATGCTATTCCCTACAAATTGAGAAACCAACATTTTGACATAAAAAATAAATAATATACAACTGGCCAAAGTTTTAGCAAAATATAATTTATGAATGGATACCTGGTCTTCAATCAACACGTTAAAAGCTTTTGAAATCGATTTTGTTACATCGGAAATCAGTGGGTAGTTCAGATCACCAAGACCACCAGATTTTCTATCAGTTTGAACCCATGCAAGGTGGGAAAACTGCAGAAAACAGAATAAGTATGCTTAAAACAAAAGAATCACGTGTTTCGTGTTTGGATCGCTTTCAAAACGATATACTTTTTCAAAGAAAAACGTTAAAAGTATCAGAAACAGTAACTATATATAGTAATATACAAGGCTCGTATAACCTATTTAACGACGTAAGAAACAATTACCACACTGTCTACAGAAACTCCCAATATTTCAGTGTTTATCTTCTCAAATTCAGCATATCGGTCACTGAATGCAGTGATTTCTACAATAAGAAAACAAGATTAGTAATAGTTTAAGCAAAAAATAATAGCCATTGTTACATGTTTTTATGAACTATAACAATATTCAAGTAAAAATAAAGACAGCTGGAGAAAAAAGGAAAAAGATGTCATGTTTAATAACGATGAGCTACCAACCTGTTGGACATACAAAAGTGAAGTCCAAGGGGTAGAAAAAGAGAATGACATATTTCTTGCCAATGTAATCAGAGAGCTTAACCTGCAATGACAAATTTCCCACAAAGTTATTTCAATTTCATAACATAATAAATCCCAGGTATGTTTGAGAAAATATACTCATGATTATTACAATCGAGGGCAGTTGAAGATCCTACAATGCAGTTCATATCCGTAGTTGGATATCATATACGTATTTGATTGCAGTAATGAGGCATGAACATATAGCTGATAAAGACCAAAAGGTCCAAAATATAGATTTTTTCAATGGAAAAGTGTACGTAATCATTAGGCAAGAAAACAGGAAACTAATGGAGTACCTTGATGAACTCTTGATCATTGGATAAAGATCTGGACTTACTAATTTAAATAACAATAATAATTTAATGGTCCATAGCTAGGTAGTCAAAGGTGTTTCAATGTGCAACGGTTGAGCCTTGGGCACAGGTACAAGGCGTTTAAAAAGCAAGTGATTTTTAAGCAAGGTGCACAGAATAGATACACCGCATCTAGAGCACTCAGGCTTGTTTTTTTTTTTTTAGTTTCACTGAACAACAATTCCTAGACTTTCTAGGATAAATACACCAAAAGCTCCCCCAACCTTATGGTTATGGGGCACACCACTCAACCACTAGGATGTCCCCTTGGGGTCGTTTAGGCTTGTTTTAGGCCGGCTGAAGCAAGTTTAGACATATTCAGGGCCACTTTTAGATGTTCTATATGACTATATCAGTTTTAACTTTTAAATGTTTCAGACCAAATGTCACTACAGTTACCTTGATGAACTCTTGATCAAAAACAGCCTCGGCTTCAAAGTCCGGCGCCTGATTTCCAACTAGTGGCAGTCCCTACAAATAAAGAAAACTGTCAGTATTTTTTATAGCCAACACAAATTAAGCACAAAAAAGGGCACGTTATGTAGTCGATGCTCAACACTATCCAATCCCTGGCTCAAATCCGTACTGTGGTTCACTTTTGAAATAAAATCCAACCCGATTCACATTTTCATAGTCAACGACGAATCTTGTAATTTCTAAAAGATGAATATTAATATGCATCCTTTACAGAGCCAAAAAGGCTGCATTTACTTCCCTGAATAATCAATTTGTGATCATAAAAAATTGCTTTAGCTATCAGGACATTGAAATTATGAAAAATGGTGTCATTTTCTCATTTGTGCGCAATAAACTTATGTTCCATCCTCAACCAATAGGTAATCAAGTGAGATTACAGTATTTATAGTAAATGCCTTCAATTTCAAATACTACGTGTATATATATACACAATGCAAAAATAAGCAAAAAAAATCATCACACAACTACTAAAATAACCTACATAAGCACTAGAATATGAACTCAGACTCACAACACTACCATCAAAATCCAGTATCCATCAATTAGCACGCGTAATTAACAAAAAAAACATCAATCAGGTCAAATTAAAATACTCAAAAGACAATGCCGTTTGCTCAAATTCAACGAAGAACACGAGAATCTAGTCAACTGCTTAGGTACAGCGGTTATGTGAAGGCGAAATCTAGAGGAAGGTGGTGCTTACAGCTTTAACGACGAAGGCACTCCGGCGGGCGGTGGTGGGGCGGAGGGAGAGGGATGAACGGAGGGCTTTTGATTGAAAGCTCAGAGAGGATGAATTGGAGAAACTTAGGGTTTGAGATTTGGGAGAAATGAAAGATGAAGTTCTAGGGTTTGGGGAAGAGATGAGGGCTGCAACAGCAGATGAAGAAGCCATTGTTGGTGTGGAGGTTGTTGTTGGTTGTTGGGGTTTTGTGTTTTTATGGTGGAGGTGTTACGTGTGAAGGGATGGATAGATGAAGATAAGGGGTTTTGTGGGGGTGGATTATGTTGTGTTCCATCTTGTTTGGAAACTCAAAAATTAAAACAAAATAGCCTTAAAATGTTAAGGTCGTGTTTGGTTTTGATCGAAGAACGTGGTGTTCCCGACACCACGTTCATTTAACTAAAGAAAAAAATAAAATGAAAGAAAAACAAAAAAAAATTAGTGTTTCTGAGTTTTTTTTAATGTACTGAAAGTATAAAGATTGTGTTTTCGAGTTTAGTTAAGAAGGAAAAATAAATGAAATGGAAGGAAAATGAAGTCTAAAATCAATTCTTTCAAATTGGAAGAAAAATAAGAGAAAAGAAAAGAAATGATAGAAGATAAAAGAACATAAAGGATTAGAAATAAAAAGAAACTGTTTTTTTCTTTTCTCTCGTTGAGTAAACTCATGAACACAACACAAGTGTATAGTCTTCATAAACTTAGTATTGTATATTATGAGTAAAACGTAAGATTTGTTACCCTCTCGTCTTCTTCAAACCCTATTTGTTAAATGAAATACAGTATTTATGTTTGCTTGTTGTGATTTTTGCTTAAAGATATAATAATTTTGGAAAATTAATTGTTTTCAAGGATGGATTTGGATGATTGTTTTCTTTGTTTTTTTCCTAATGGAATCAAGGTGATTTGATATGAGTTCATCATAATAAAACACGATATCCTAGTTGGTGTGGTTAGATTTAGAAAATGAGGGCATTACATGATCTCACTTAATGATACTATCTCTTTTGGTGTATGTATTCTTCTTCAACCTAAAATGACCTTACGGACTTACTCTATTAAATGATGTTTACCTTGTAATCTTGTATAGTGTATACATGGTAAGCTTTTAACACTAAAAGTAGAATCCACCATGTCATTGTTCTTTGTTGTAGCACTACAACGAGTCCATGTTACTTTGTTGTGTTTTGTCCATGAAGTCGAGGTTAACAACCACGTTTTCATCTTCAAATTGGTGTTTGGTGGCTCTCACGTTAGAGAATAATGAAATTGGGAGTTGGATTGTCCGCCCTAGTTCCATCATTAAAAGAAAACACAAATCTATAACCATGAAAAAACTACCATATTTTTGAAATTCTATGTTTGCATAACAGATAAGTGTTACCTTGCATATCTTGTATCATTCTAGGGTACGATTAATTTACACCAACTTGTTACAGGCAATGACTCAAATTCTTAATTGTAAGGGGATTTAACTTATATAACTTCAATGGATTTGCCATTAGACCCAACTCCTACCCCGTATATTTTCATAGCTATGATGGTAGATGATAAATTGATAACAACATATGTAGGTTTACGATCGATACAAGTCATCTTGAGCTACCCGGACTACACAAATCCAAAACCGGTCTCCCCTCGTTGTCATTACCTTAGTGAGGATTTTTTTTCCGCTCACATATAAGTAAATACAACCAGACCTAACAATCATAGTCTTAATCAATCCCAAACCAATTTCTTTCCTTGAGTCCTCCCGCAATCGTAATCATTCCAAACATGTGCATTTTAACATCCTTAATAAATGGCCTGACTGGTGATGTTATGTGATTACAAAGCTATTTCATGTGTTTGTTTTATATTTTGATGCCCGTATGGACCTATACGAATTATCAATCAGGAGTATTAGTTTTGAGTATATGGATTCACAAACACGTCATTAGTCTTCGTTCATTTTAAATTTTAACTTGTATATGGGCAATGATTGGTTGGATAATGCTCCTAAGTCCTAAGTGTTTGATGAAATGTGTGAAAGATACTAACTTTATGGATACCGTTACATGTTATTCACAGTATATAAAAACATGAAATAAGCACATAGATGATTTGAATATTTGATGGCTCGTATGTCAAAAAACATATGGTCATGGAATTTCACACGATGCTAACTCTTTGTTCATTGGGGTTCCAAAACCATATTAGATTGCTTCTTATATACTTTGGTCGGTTTTATTTTGGGTTACAAGTTCAACCGATCAACACAACAATTGCCTACTGTCATTGAATCTCATGTTTACTTAACCTCATAAGATGCATAAAAACATTATGATTTCAATATAAAAAGACAACCGATAAAAAAGTTAAGTATTGATGAACTATTCAACACTAAAACACACAATGCAAATTGGAGGAAAACGTCAAATTGTGTGGAGACTAGAGAATTTTAACAACGAATATAATAAATCAAGACAGATTATACACATTGTCACACCCCGACCGACGGCGGAATCATCGGGGCGGACAAATGTGAAATGATTGTCCATAACTCATGGAATGAATTCAGATTAAATAATATTAAATACAATTTTTCATTGAATAATACTAGACAATTAAGTCGTTATAATACAACAAAGAATTAAACCATAACAATAAGATATTTAATTAAACCAAATCCAAGTCCTATATGAGCAAGAAAAAGTTTTCAAGTAACGATCCTAAAACATGTTAAAAATAAATGGTCAATTTTGAAAGTTGGTAAATTTCCACGAGTTAAGCATATATATATATATATATGTACACACACACACACACACACACACATATATATATATATATAAGTTTACAAGTAGCAATTCATGTCAATGGTTATAAAATAAAGCAAGTTTATAGATAACACATAGCTACAATCAAACCTTGACCAAGAATATAAATTAAAAGTTTATAACAATTAGTTAAGTGTACTTGGTTTCCATGATGAACAAGCATACGTCATAAGGAGCCGACAATAACCTCGGCTTTAGCACCAAAGGCTTGTCAGACGCCCATAAATTTATGACGTCACCAGACTAACAATAGTTAATGATTGCCAACATATAATGTCTATCATATAAGACTCACAATATTACAAATAACCATGACAAAAAGTAAAGATGAGTTGCATGTGCATTTAAAAATTAAAATTATCAAGATGTTTACAAGTGTAAATTTATATGTTAACATGTTTCACCCCAAAAAAGTGTGAAATAAAGTAAAAGAGGGTATGGAAAACTCGTATTGTATAATGATGGTTGTAGAGTACATAAGAAAACTTAGATGTTTAGGAGTCAAATAAGGTGATGTCCTAAATGATAAAAAAACAATAACTTAATGTCGGAATTCATTACAAAAAGTTAGGATGTTTAGAGAATACCAAATAGCAAAAGGTAGATTGAAAAAGGATTATTGTACCAATTATAGATTATGGACATAATGTTTGGTACGTGTTTGAACATGTTTTAAAATATAAATCGGTTTCAAAAAATTATAAAAATTTATATTTGGCTAGTTCAAAGTCTCCTAGACAACTTTCACTAATAAATATTTTTATGAAAAGATCCGTAAATAGGTCAAAAAACAACACAAGACAGAAGGTGTTCAAATGCGCACTTGTCTTTTGAAGACTACTGTTGAGTCGTTCGGTTGAGTTTGAAAACATATAAACTGCCACTGAAAAGGTTATTCGATGAGCCTAATATTAAAGTCTGGTTTTACTCAAATTTAGTTAGTTATGACTAAGTTATTGTCAGTTGAAATCAAACTATATTCTACCAAAATTATAGTAAGTTATTGTCAGTTGAAATCAAACTATATTCTACCAAAAGTTATTGTTAAAACATGAAACAGGTTAGAAAAAATTTATTATGTCGATATATGATATATTAGACTTCATTTGAGTTATAGAAAAAAATATTTTAAGACTTCGGCATAGCCCTCAATTAAAGAAATAATCTTGTTGAATAACTAAATGCGGTGGCATAGCCGTCCATATGCAAACGAGATTCTTTGTTTATATTAGTGTGTTGTTAGCTTGATTCAAGAATGTTAGTGATTGTTATAAGGCTAGTGAATGGTAGAAGGTTAATGATCAAATGATAATGATTGAAAATTAAAAAAATTCAGTAGAAGAAATAATTAATAAAAGTAAGAACATAAAATTATGAGAACAATTGGATTTTAGGATGATTGAAACAATATAGAAATACATAATATAAGAACAATATAAGATTACCTTAATTTTAGAAAAACTTCTTGAAATTACTTCTAAAAGGAAATTCTTGAAATTGATTAAAACTAATGGATGAAAGAAAGATATGTGAGTGAGATATGTGGAGAATAAGCAGATGAAAAGTGAGACGTAAAGTTTGATTTTATAGTTGAGGTTAGGAGGAGATTATGAATAGTGTTAATGATGAGTTATAAGTCTTTCAAAATGGGTTATGATTAGAATTTAAAATAAACATTAAATAATTTTAAAAAATAAAATAATAATTATAATTTAAACTCTAAATTTAACTGAACAACTTGTTTTTTATTAAATCTTCATAGACTTTATAAAACCACTTTGAATAATCAATCAAATTATTTATTTTTTAATCTTTATAACTTTTATAAAACTTGTAAACTCTATAATTTGATTATTCATTTTAAAATTTAAAATTCATATTTACTAATAAAACTTTATAAGTTTATTAAAGTTTATTTTATAACTTTATATGTTTTAATAAGTATTTTCTATTTAGTTATTTGTTGTAAAATGATTAATAAAACTTTATAACTTTATAAAAAAATATTTATAAATCCATAAATTATTACAAGTTGTTTAGATGACTAATAAATAATTCACAATATAAATTGCACATTTAATGCATTTGATCTATTAAAATTATTAAAACAATTTAATAATGAAAGTTCAAAATGAGTTCGAATTTGGATTTATGATTTTGAAAAAATAGGCGAATGTTACATACATTATATAAGTATGATTTATTATATTACATAACTCTTGGTTTTCATGGTTTTTAATTACAAACATGGTTTTCATTTGACCACTATCATATATATATATATATATATATATATATATATATATATATATATATATATATCAAAATTAGTATTACCCTATGTTTTTTTTTAAATTATACTAGTTCTACTTTAGTTTAACAAAAATGCTCAATAGCTTTCGGATTACGATTTTACAAAATTATCATCTATACTATAGACTTTTGCACGTCTATATGTTATGATACAACATAAGATAACTCACACTAACACATGAATCATACATCAAATCCAAACACTCTCTTACTCTATATTCAACATCAAAACCATTTTTCAAAAACTAATTATATATCTATAGTATATATTAAGTATTATTTTATTTTAAATACTTAACTATATAGAACTATTATATATTTTATAATTACAACCACAACAATACCTTTTAAGAACATTTTGGGTATTTAATAACTAGTATTTATGACCAATTTTTTTTAATGACATATTAGTTAACATGCTTCAAAATATAGTTACAATATTAATAGTTATAAATATATTAATGATAAAATATGTACTAATAACAAATATTTGTGCTAGGTTAGTAATAATAACTGCATTAGTTATATCTTAACTATGTTTTTTTGTCCTATCATCGTGAATGTAACAATTTAACACCAAAAGATCATTAATTATAATACAACGTTCTACAATTGATAATAGTTTTTGTTCAAATGCTTAAAAAGTATCCGTTTTATTTTATACCCACGACATATCAAATATAATATGTTCGGTAATAGTATCATAATGGTATAATAATCGCTAAAACACGTCTAGATATACACGAGAATCCGAGTGCCCATCTCATTGTACTCATCAAAACCAATATGACCCCAAAAAGTACAATTGTGATGTTCTCATATTCAAAATCAAACAGCGGGTCTAACCCGCTAGTTATAATATATGTATTTTCCGTGCTAAATATATAATAATGGACGTATTCGGTGTTTGATTTAGCTTTTGTTTTGTTGGGGACCATGAGGGGCAGGGCGCCAGGGCCGGAACGCTTCTCGATCTAATGTACACAACTTGACCTCACCATCTCACAGCTAATTCTATTTTTCATGCTCGCACAAAACATGTTGAGGTTGATTATCACTTCGTTCGTAAACAAGTTACTCAAGGGAAACTAACTATCATGTTCATCTCCACAGACGATCAAATAGTTGATATCTTTACGAAGCCCCTATCATATCATAAATTCGAGTTTTTAAGATCCAAGTTACAGGTCGCTTCCCGTCTTAAACTTGCGGGGGAATGTTAGACTATGTCGGTTTTAGTTAGCACATTTAATATTGTTTAGGGTGCTAAAGTATAATTAGGTTTGGGTACTAAAGTGTAATTATATATTCTATACATTTGGACGTAATCTCTTATTCAAATGATACAAAAAACCTACTCAATCTCTGTTTTGATTTATAGACCAATGCGGACGATTGAAAACAACCTTGCATTATAAAAACCATTTCATAATTTACTACGAACTTAACATCCAAATTCCAATGTCAACAAACATTTATTGCATAAACCGAGCCACAAAAAAGGACTTAAAACGGACCTTAATTATCTTTACCTCACACAAAAGTTAAATAAAATAAACCAGACTAATTGTACTAAACTAATTTCGTAGGGTTGACTAATTCAATATTTTTAAAGACAAAAACTGTTGATTTACAGCAAAATGAACTATTGTAGCCGAATCATATCAATAACATATTAATATTTATAAATTAATTAACACCAGCACATGTCATGTGGTATTTTGTTTCAATCCTTCTCTAACACGTATAATTTCAATCTCTAGTGAAAACAATTGATGTTTTGGAAGTATAGCTGGTAACATTCGCAATTGTTTTACGCTCTCTAGCAGTTAGTACCGGTGTAAGCGAGCCGACCTCGAGTATTCAAATAGGGGTGCAAATGAATGAAGTCAACTCGTGAGTTAAGCGGGGTCGGCTCGCTAAAAAGGTTTAAAATGAAGCTGAGTTTAAACGAGCTCATTCTTATATTATCGCTCATTTAATAAACGAGGCCTAAAAGAATTTTTAACTTATAAATATATTTTTTAATATGTTATGTATATATTTCTCTAAAAAATTATATATCATGTTATGTATAAAAAATAAATATCAAATTTATACAATAACAATAATAAAGATATATAAATTAAATAATTAAATAATAAACAATCCAAACCGTAAGCTTCAAATTTTTATCATGAGTTGAGCTCGAGCTCTAGAAATAAATTCGTAAACGAACCGGTATCGAGTCTTCTTAAGTTAAAATGAGCCGAGCATGGGCTCGACTTGAGTATTTACACCCCTACTCTCAAATCTAGTTTGGTAGAGCTCGAGCTGTCCAAGTTTAGTTTATCCAATTGAGGTCAACTAGTTTCGTACTTTATATTCTAAACTCAAACTTTTTTTGTAAGAAAATCATATATCCGAGCTTAACTTGCTTATTATCTATCAATGGTTTTGTTTCTTGTTATTAAATTCATATACAACTATTTTATATATTAAAAATTATATATACAATTTAGTTATCTACCATTATTATACATGTGATATATGTTATTAATTATAACATTTGATATTATACAAATAATAGAATCATGTAGATTCACGAATTTAATGAAGCTTCATACATAAAACTCGGGTTTGGACCAGTCTATTAAACAATAAACCAAACAAATTCTAATTTTCACTATAGCTCATTTTAACCTAGCTCAATCCAACTATCCAAGCCTTCAACAAACCAATATCCAACGGCTCGTAACCAGCTCGACTCATTCACTCATCTGGCATTGGCTTTCAAGAAATACCCTAATCGATACCGAATACGAAAGGCAAAAGTACAAGGACTTGAAAGTCATAAACCCAAAGCACAAGGACTCACATCCCACATTTATAATTTTCACTTATCTTCCCTCCACATCTATCCGAACCAAAAATTCCCTCTTTCCCTCGTTTTCTGCTCTCTTCCACTTTCTCTCTCTAAAACAAACCCACCATTTTCATTTTTCACACACACCTTTGCTTTCTCTCTCTACAAATCTCACAAAACCCTAATTCAACAACCCTCATAATCAATCAAATCGCTACAATCACCATAACTTTGTTCGTAATTTCGTATGTTTGTTTGATTATTCAATGTCTGAAGCTCGAGGTTTGAATCCACCGGCGTCGGCGGCGCCTGCGGCGGTCGCCGCCGGCGGTGGTGGACAGATCCTGAATCCGATGCGGCGGCAATTGCCGTTTGCATCGACGAGACCGCCGTTTGTTTGTTCCGATGGCTATCATCGGTTTTCGTCTGGAAGTGATGCGGTTAGACTCGGTGGCTCCGGCGATCGGGACGATGAAGTAATTGTTGTTAAATCTCCGGTAGTGTAAATGTTTAATTGTGGTAATCGTGCTGGTTGTGGTGGTGATTGTTAGGGTTTATTGAAGGCTCACGCGTGATTAGAGTAATCTCGAATTTATGTGGTGTGTTAGTTACGTGTAGAACTGTTTGTAGGAATTTATTTCGTTACGAGATTGATTGATTCTTGATTATGCCCTAAATCAGCTGAGTTGCTACAATTGGTTGGATGGTGACCTAAAAAATCTGTAGTTGGAAACTTGGATTCCAATTTGGGTATTGCCTATCTTATTTTATTCTGAAAATCTAATATCTAGATTGTGTTGGTGAACTACATGTCTACACATGACAAGCTTTAGATCAAACTCAAGTGTACAGTGAACTTGTTTCTTGAGAGTGCGATCGAGTGAGTAAGGACTTGATAGTAGAGAAAGTATGGCGCTTAATGTATATGTATAATATAATATTCAGATGGTTTGTTGTTAACAACTGGAGTAGCCAAGAAAGAAGATGACGTTTAGAATTGAGTTATTTGGATTAAATTGTTCGTCCTATATGAAACTTGAACAAAGAAAGATGTTAGTGTGCTCTTTAGTCATGTATGCATAGAGTTTACTGTATTATTGGTGCTAGTATGAACTATCAGTTAATTAGTTTTTAAGTTATCCAGCTGAATTAATGAATCAGTTGTAGTTATTTTGTCTTCATGGTTGAAGTTTTAAATGGTTATTGTTTTGGTGTTTGACAGCCAGTAAAGAGAAAACTTGGAACAGATTATAATGAAGTTCCATCTAATGAGTGGGCGAGTATGGGTTACACTGATACAGCTAATAGTCCACTTCACACTCCTGTCTCTGCAAAAGGTGGAAGGATAAATGTACGTTCAAAGGTCACAAAAAGCAACAAACCTACTCCGCAGACGCCTGTTTCGAATTCCGGTGAGGCATGTTTTGAAGTTTTTATATGTTTGCATTACTAGCAGATACTATGGGAGTGTTTGGATGTGAGTTTGAGATGGGACTTGGGAGTAACAGTATCTGACATTAGGTTTAAAGAAATGGTAATTAGGAAATTTTATTTTACTCTCTGACTATCTTTTCTGTTGTAGCCTATATGAAATTGATTATCCAAACCGATTATATGACCTATTGATAAGCAGAAGCAGAATTTGGTTATCGAAACATTAAAAGCTAACTATTGTGACAACTGACAAATCTTAGTTAACTAAAAGCAGCTATAAGATGCAAGTCATCATGAAGAACTAATGGATTGGATTGCTTTTAACCACTATAGATTTTACTGAGGAAATATTTTCATTAGTGTGAAAACTAATAATGTTCAACACAGGTTCACCTTCTCCACTTACTCCAGCTGGTGCCTGCCGGTATGACAGTTCACTAGGTAACTTTTGGGTGATTTATTGCTATTGATTCTTCATAAGGTTCTTTTGCGTGTTCAGATGGGATTATTCGTTAACAGAAAGTTTCGAATTTTGCAGGTCTTTTGACAAAAAAATTCATCAACCTCATCAAACATGCAGAAGATGGCATTCTCGATTTGAATAATGCTGCTGCTACCTTGGAGGTATTCCTATTTTAATTTCTTTTTCCGAATAAAACAATATATCTTATGTGATTGTTATATAAGATACAAGTCAACAAGTTGTGATGATACCAGGTGCAGAAGAGACGAATATATGATATAACAAATGTTCTTGAAGGGATTGGTCTTATCGAAAAGAAGTTAAAAAATAGAATCCAATGGAAGTAAGTTGTTTTCTTTTGCAACATATACATACCATGCAAATTAGTTGCTACAAGCCTACAATCCATTAAAACTTATGTGAAATATCTTAATATCTCTTTAGAGGTCTTGATGCTTCAAAACCTAGGGAGTTGGAGGATGATGTTGCTTCGTTACAGGTATGCGTTGATGGGTATTTAATTTTAGAGACGTCCTTATAGATTGAATTAGTTAATTTGGGTTGTGTCTTATCTCAAACAATGCAAATAAAAAATTAAGCTAAAAAGGGTACTTATCAACTGAGCTGAACAGGTGAAAACGGCACTAAGTCTATTATAGCACACATATTTTCCTAATTCGTTCTATACAATTTAGGATACTCTTCTAATAATATTGATATTGTTATTTTAAATTAACACAATACTTTTTTTTAAATGGACAAAAAAGTGCATGTGTATCCTGCCCAGTCCAGCCCTGACCAGCATGCCACCTTTATTTTCTTTGCTTGTAGTCAATTCTTCCTGTCAGTTTTGGGTGGATTTCTTTGGTTTACCTAGTTGTTCTTTTTCTTATTTTTCTCTCATTATAGTGTTTAAGTATGTCATGATACATTGATACTTTTGCATAAGTTGTAGTCCATGAGTTATTAACTTTTGGCTTTTGCTACAGGCAGAAGTTGAAAAACTTTCAACAGAAGAACATAGATTAGATGAAAGCATCAGGTTACACATTTTATCTAGAGTATCAGAGTTGGCAAATTTGATATTGTGAATCCATCTAATTTAGCAATATTTTTTTTGGCAGGGAAATGCAGGAAAAAATGCAGGAGTTGAGTGAAGATAACAGAAGTCAAAAGTAATGTTTTTATCTTCTTTGCTTATGTTAGCAGCATTAGTCGTATATTGTTAATGTAATATTTATTACTAATGCCCTACTAGATGGCTTTTTGTGACTGAAGATGACATAAAAGGTCTACCATGCTTCCAGGTAAGGTTTAAGCTTACCAAGTTTTTATAATTTTTTACTTAGGAAAATATACACTTTCGCCAAACTTTAAGTGTTGGATGTTTATAATCAACAGAACGAAACGTTGATAGCAATCAAGGCTCCTCATGGGACTACTCTTGAAGTTCCAGATCCTGACGAGGTGAGTATGAATACAAAATTTCATCTTTTTATTGTCTTTTTCTAGAATTCGTGGTTAATTTAATGTGAGGGACATTGTTTTATTAATATGTCAGGCTGTTGATTATCCACAAAGGAGGTATAGGATAATCCTTAGAAGTACAATGGGCCCAATTGATGTCTATCTTGTCAGGTGCATATAATTTTTATTTTGATTAATTTATATGCTTATGTCTATTCAATTTGTTTTGATCAACACAAAATCATTTGTATATAGTCAATTTGAAGAAAAGTTTGAGGATGCTGATGGGGTTGACCAACCTATGACCATAGTACCAATGGCATCCAGTTCTGGCTCTGCTCACAATCCAGTGGCCAGCATTGAACCCCAAACACAACATGTACATAATATGAATTCTGATTCTAATCTACCTCAAGATTCACCTGGGAGGATTATGAGAATAGTCCCTTCAGATGTTGATGTAAGTGACTATGATTCACCAAAAGATGTCTTAATTGTGCAAATGGTATATCTATTGAGGTTAATATATGAAATGATCTTGTATTTGGTAATATGTTGCAGAATGATGCAGATTATTGGCTTCTATCTGATAAAGAAGTCCCTTTGACTGATATTTGGAACACAGAGTGTATCCTTTTTATATGGGGTTTATGTCCATTGTTCATATATTTTTGCAATCTGCCATATCTGACTTTTACTAAATAAACAAAATAGAGGAATATTGTCCCAATCTCAAAACTCCTAACTTTGTTGTATTTTTTATTTTTGGCGCTTATTTCATATTAGCAAAATCAAGTTTTAACTTTTAAGCGTAAATTAGCAACCAACTCATGTTTTTATTATCAACTTTTATCAATAAGGTTTCAGTTTATCACTGATTATAGGAATGAATAGCCTGTTCAATTGGCAGCAGATCCTTTTTTGCTGATATTTAAAAAGTGCGCGTGTGACTTCTCACATATTACTTTAATGCATATGTATGTATTGCTTGTCATCTGATGTGAGCTTGGGGTCTTTTAAGGAGAACCCTCTTTATCACATTGGTTTAAGGTTTTCCCTCATCTTACCCCTTCCAAACCTTATAGTATGAATGGGAGTTTTGCTGCTATGTTTATTTGTTTATGGTGTCATCTGATGTGACACTTAAATAACAAATATTATTAAACTGGTAGATGAATTTAATTTTTTTTTACATAACCATATTTTTTCATATTTAGTATCTGATGTGGTGGCTGGCTGTCCATATCAGCACAGTTCACATCAATTAAAATGATGCGTGTTAAAGTTTCTAGTAAATTGTAAGTTTTTCTGCTAAATTCAATAAAAAAATGTAAAGCTTGTCTCTGCTTCATGCTGTCTTCTTGAATAAATTAATGTAAAAAATTTACCCAAAGAAATGATATTTTTGAAAATGTTAATAGAAAGTACATTACTTGACTAGTTTTAGTACCTGGAATGCAATGGGATGGTGTTGATTTGCTTAGTGAAGAATTCGGGTTAGCAGAAGTGGGGACACCAAGGTCAACCACTTCACCATATGGTCACGCTGATGCACCCGCAAATGGTGCCCTCGGGTGAGCCAAGGTCAACAAGAACCATCAAAAGTCTTGGGTCAACATCATCAACGCCAAGTGACTGTTGTTTTCTGGATAAGATGATCCGAGTGGATACAACGAGCATGAAATCAGAATCCAAAGCAGCATCAGGTTTGTTGTACAGTAAATCAACATTCCATTGGGAATAAAACTTGATTATGTTTGTTCTTAAGGCTGGTATACTGAGTTACCAACAGTCTCTTTTACAGTTTAGTCTTCTGTATCTATCATCTTGTTCTTGTATTTTAGTGTCGGGTTAATTGCATCAAAGTTCAACTCACTTTTATCTTTTGTCACTGTATACAACATATTATGTTTTTTTAATATTGTATACTTGCATTTAGATGCAATTGCTTGCAAGCTAACTGCAGTAGAAAGCACCACACTTGCAGTTTTTGGTACAATTGCATTAAAATTTAAGTATATGAATTAAGAAACCATGTATGTTGTCTACAATGACAAAGGGAACGTTATGCTTTGCGGCAATTAACCTTTTATGTATTATGATCAAAGTATGATTAGTTGGTTTTGACACTAGGGGCTTGAATAATGGGAAGATTCTTATAATGTTCCTGTTACCAATTAAAGGTCTCAATATGTTCTTTGACTTGGAGAAAATAATAGGATCTTACTTAGTTTATCTGATTTGTTTTCTCGTGTTCTTATATGAAAATTAGTTTCCTCTACAAACACAAGTTTCATATTGTATGCATAGGTCTTTATTATATTGTTTTAAATTAACACTTATAGAAATAATTTTTTAGCTTTACTATTCACAAATTCAGAGGGTAATACTTCATCTTGTGAACATATTGTATGCATAGGTCTTCATTATATTGTTTTAAATTAACACTTTTAGAAATAATTTTTTAGCTTTACTATTCACAAATTCAGAGGGTAATACTTCATCTTGTGAACATCGTTTTGTTTATCCAACAAGTGACACCCTTGAAATCTTATTAACAATTGTAGTGAGTTTTACTGGTGCCTTATTGGTGTCTGGTTTATACAATATGTGAAATAGTACACAACAAAAATAAACAGGAACAAAGAAAATTGGTTGCGACTTTTGGTAACCAGATGTGGTCTGGTGCATTCTGTTATTAGATGAAGAAAACAAACAACTACAAGACTTACATGTTGGAAAATACATGCAAGGTCTACTTATCATAATAACCAAACTTGAAGAAAAAATCCCAACAAATTAGGAGTCTACTACTAACAAACAAAGACTACTTCTAACTTGACCAAGTGAATAAATAACAGTAAAATGGAAAATACATGCAAGTCTTCTTGTCACAATAACCAGATTTCTAGAAAATGTCCCAACAAATTAGGGGTCTACTGCTAATAAACAAAGACTACTTCTAAACTTGACCGAATGAACAAATAACAGTAAAAACAAATAGAACCATTTAATCTGTGTGTGCATGTCATGTAGGGTAGGAAAAGAGGTTGATAGTTTAATAGGAAGTTTGAATCTTGTGATAGACAACGATGTAGACTGTATATGTCAAACTGATTTGGTTATTGCGAGTGGCGATAGTGACTAGTTTTGCGAGGAGTTCGTTTTATTTGACCAAATATTAGGATTTGATTGGATGTCAAAAGGCATAATTCTTTTTTTTTTCTTTGTTTCCATGTGAAGGTGAACATCAAAGTCTGAATATTTTAGATGATCTTATCTGAATCTTTAAAAGATATTATTGATTTATTTAAAAAATCATTTGATAATTAAGGGTGATGAAGACAATTTAGTGGAACTGTTGGAAATTTTATACTCGATGCTTCCCATAAAATGCAATTTTACGGGATTCCGATTTGATAATCATTCTAACTAAACCTTAATAATCTATCACTTGTACTTTTTCAGGCTTTGAAGTAATTAAATATTTACAAATAATAGAGATAGGAATTAAAATATATATATATATATATATCCGAGAGATATTATAATTGTACTTTGCTTATACCGTAACCAAACATACTAAGCAAGATAAGCGACTTACTTTATTTTAATATTTTAAAAGTGACTGGTATAATATTGTGAAAAGTAAACAAATAGTTTCAAAAAGACGATATCGAACACACCATGATCATCCTTTACAATATTAAAAACAAAAAATAAATATGAAATCTTCTGTCATAAAAACAAGTTTTATGCTTTTATCATCAAAGGGTTTTTAGTTTAGTGTTAACAATATGTTTAATAAGGTGTTTTTGGTGAGTTTTTTAAATGTTTTAAGTCTTCAACAAAAAAGTTCTATTCGATATTGTTAAATTCGATGGTTACGTGTGTTTCTTTTATACGTAAACACATACTCTTAACTCTATTCAATTCATACACATGACTCTTAGAGAGCGTTTGGTATGCGAGATTTCAATGAAATTCAATGGAATTGGAATCTGAAATCCATTGATAATTGTGTTTTGTTGGTAGGAATACGTTAGCATTGGAATTTGAATTCCACCTTTCACGTATTTGGTTGAGAAATGATTTGGAATTGAAATTGATTCTCTCAAATTCCTTCTAATGAAGGATTTCAAAATCCTTTCAGATTTTGAAAGAATTTAAATTTCACCGACCCCTGCTCCACCACCAACCGCCACCTACCACCCCGCCTAACGCCAACCGACACTATCGACGACCTCGACTGTCGCCGCCAACTCTGACCGCCGACTGTCGGCGCCACCCGCCGCCCTCGCCGACCACTGCCGTCCATGCTGCCCCCGACCACCGCCTACCACCCCGCCCATCGCCATAGACCGCCGTCGCCCACAATCGTCGACCAACGCTGTAGTCTGCGAACCCATGACCGCCGGCCGCCACTGTCCACCCCGACCGTCCCTGCCCCCAACCGCCGAGCCCGTCGCCACCAGACCGTCGCCCTCAACCTCCGCTGACACCGCACAATCCCGATGCTGACGACCGCCGCCCACTATTTACCTTCGACCGCCGCCACCCCAACCGTCGATTGTCGCCGACCTCCGTTACCGAACCGTGTCTCAACAACGGCTGTTATCGGTTGGTGGCGGCAGTGGGGTACGGTCGGTTTTCAACAACGGGTGCTGTTGGTGGTCATTGTCGGTGGTAACGAGGACGACGGTCGGTGGTATGTAGCGACGATGATCGGTAGTCATTGAGGTGATGACGGTTTGTAACGGATGATAAATTTCAATTTCTTTATAAGTGTTTTGTCAATACAAATGCATTTTGATTTTAAATTACATCAATGGATTCCAATTTCTTTGAATTCCAAAATATTATAATAAAATATTAAACTCTAAATACAATTCATTTGAATTTCAATTACAATTCTAACAAATTCCACGAACCATTTACACATGTTTAATAGTTTTGATAATGAAATCACTCCCACGATCTTAACTAATCTTGAAGTAAATACAAAAACTAAGTCATCATTCATCAACAAGATACGCTAATTATTGGCTTCACTCATCCCACAAAAATACATAATAATAATCTTCAAACCCAAATCATTCTCTTATAAGATAATATTAAGATCATCATCTTCACTCTGACTCACCAACTTCATCTCCGCCATGAACGCCGCCTATGACTCCACCACACCACCCATCCCCATCATCCTCCGTCGTAACCCCACCGTAACCACCACCACATCACCACAACCACCACTACCACCACCACCATCACCGTCTTCTTCAATGGACTTCGAGCTCGTCTCCATCAACCCCACCTGCTACACCTCCCTCCGTGACATCCTCCCGTCGCCGGCGACCGTCGTCAACTCCCCCAAATCCCCACACTCCACCGCCGATTCAAGTCACGAAATCTTGATTCGAAACCACCTTGTGAAACAGGCGGCGTGGGCTTATCTCCGCCCCATGTCCACCGCCCCTGACTCCGGCGACTCCGATGGCTCCACCATTCTCCGCCGCCTGTGGACCCAATTCTCCGGCGCCTTCCTCCGCCTCATCACCACCGTCTTCAACTGTCTTCTCCCATCAGTACACATATAGAGATCGTTTGATTTCTCTTTATTGTTTTTAAAAGATGTCTGCGAGATGTTAACCTAACCGTTCATATTGATTTTAACGCCGACTCATCCAGAAACACCGTCAAGAAAACAGCACGAAACTTGAGGATCGCATGCCATTGGACCAGAAGACGAACTACAAAGTGCTGATATAGTGATATCTCTTTCATAGTTGTAGAGATGATAAAGATTTAAATGAATATATGAATGAAAATCAAAAGCTATTTTCTTTGTGAATTGTTGTTTCTTTACAGTTTGTACATTTGGTTTTTGATTGAATGAATTAAGTTCCTCTAGAGCGTCTGAATCTGAGCCAAACGGGTTCTCTATGACCCGAATTGGAAGTGGGTCTATTTGGTGATGGTGGAAGGTGTAGTTCCTCTGCGTATACCGCACGGTGGCGACTGGCGGTTGGTAGCGGCGGAGCGGTGGGTGTCCACCTGTCTAGTGGTTGTTCTGATCGGAAAAATGAAGTTGGAGTCACCGGAGGTGGCGGTGGACGACCGTCGCCGGAGTTCTGATTATTACTTTGTAGAATCTGCACAACAGAAATGGCAACAAATTTTTATCTGCCACCATACATAACATTAAAGAGAATTAAGTTTTTTCTCTCGAATTTACGTGACCGCTCGTGAGCGACTCGAAATTGACTCCTAAAAATTTTAGATCAATCGAAGCTTAAACGAGCATGAACCCAACTAAAGTTGGTATTGTGAATGAGCTTGATTCTACACTACAGAAACCAAGCTTGACTGAAATGTGGATTTAGAAGTTCACAGAAATGTTATGATACAAATTGTTTTTTTGGTATAAAGCGTACAAAGTTATCACGCAAAAATAAAGGTTATGGGTGGAATTATATCGCAAGAGTAATCATGTAGAGATGAAATTATTACGCATATGTGAAATTATTACATAGAAGGTATTCTTACGTGATAATTTCATTTCTGTGATAATTCCAAACGAATGTACTTTGTTTTGCGTAAATAACACTTTGTTCTTGCCTAATTATTATAGTTCTTGCGTACACTTCTTATGAAAAAACACTTAGTATAGTAATCAATCCCTACCTTTATATGTGTCTTTTATTTGCATAATTTTTCAACATAAATTTAATTGCAAAACAATCATTACATATATTTTTTTATATAAAACTAAATAGAAAGGGGAACTTCTGTTTATAAATATACGTATCATAAAAATGATAAAACTGATAACAATCATTTGTTATATAGAAAGGGAGAACTTCGAACTTAAATAATATTATAATTTCTTAAAACACATTTTGTCAAAGGCAATTTACTATGCTTCTAAACATCATCTAGAGGAATATGTTATACAAGTTAAGCATGAACATTATTTAGAGAAACATGTCATACAAGTTTATAAATAACATATCAAATAGCCTTAGTAGAAAATTTATAATTATAAAAATATATATAAATAGTAATATTTTAATATAAATAACTAATAAATGAGTTAAGACCAAGTTCTAAAAATAAAACTCAGAACGAACCTAACAAAAGCTCGTCTCATTTACACACTAGTTTATAACAAAGAAAATCACAAAAGTAGTCATCTTTTGAAGTGTGTTTAAACTATTACACACTAAAGGATTAATTACGTAAAACCCATATGCTTTTACTTGTTTAAACCTTAAAAACTTTTGCATTTACATTGATAATTGATAATAATATATACATAAACTACAAGCGTTATGGCATCGTGTGTCTCATTTGTTTGAATCATTTAAACTCAAATTGAAAAAAATCAATTCAACCAAAAGGAAAACACTTTCAAAAGGAATGGTAAAAGATGCCATACTGACCTCAGGTCTTGAAGGTTTAGAGACCAAATAGTGAAAGATCTCAAAGAACTTTGTTTGACCCAATTCTGTTGAGTTCTGCCAATAATATATTGCCACGTCCCATGCTTTAGCCCTCAATTCCTTTAAATTTCTTTCTATATTTGTTTCATGATTTTCCACAAATGGCCTCAACATTGCTTCATATACATACCAAGTCCCCTGCACAAATGGTCCATAACTTTCTTTTTGTAAGTACATCTTTTGATGCACAAAGTACAAGCACTCATATATGTTCTTTTACCTTAGTCTTAGGATACCATAAGTAGATAATGAGGGCTAGCTTCATCTCTCCATACATTGGTATCCTAACAAAAGTTTCATCATGATTAGTTATTTTCACGATCCTATATATAACAAGGTTCACGCAGGCTGAGGTTGATTTTTGATGATGTTTAAATAAATCGTACCATGAGATTAACAAATCACCGACCCTTTCAAAAACTGTGAGTACTGCAACGATCACCCTGAGAAGCAATCAAAACTAGTTATTCAACATGTAACCATTGACCCATGTCATGATCAAATTTTAATGAAATCTTGAACATGTTACGTGAAAGTTGCAAACTTTATGTAAAAATGTTGTATAATTAGATGAAAAATATGGTTTCTTGTGAAATAAGCAACAATTTAGTTGTCAAGATTGTTATATCTTGCTAAAGTTAGAAGACACAATAAAGAAGTTGATGGAAGCAAACATGTACCATGTGAATTTTGAAACATCATTATCACTCAAAACCTCACCCAAGAGCATGACTCTAGTGGGACCCACTTCTTCAAATAACTTAAAAGCAAACACATATCCATTGTGTTTGTTAGGTAACCGATAGACACGTCATAAAAGAAATGGTTAATGTCATAAAATAGTATAAAAAGTTTATGAAACGTTATATTTTGATCATTGTATTAATAATTCTACCAAACTAGTCACTAAACTTCAAATATCATTCAAACATATTTATATGTTTTTACACCGTAACACCCGTAGAAGTGATAAATTTTGATACATAATGACTTTAAGTGAACATTTTTTAATAGTATAGATGACATAAAACGTGAGAAAAAAAAAACAAAAAAGACCAAAACAAAAAAAAGTAAGGATATTAACAAGATTATTCAAGTATGTGTTATGTAGAAATATTTCATACATTTGGGTAATTGAATTTTGTTGAAATCATAAGAAACTTGAAA
Source organism: Flaveria bidentis (assembly GCA_018326385.1). NCBI lineage: Eukaryota > Viridiplantae > Streptophyta > Magnoliopsida > Asterales > Asteraceae > Flaveria > Flaveria bidentis. The sequence continues at coordinate 15,610 of BJCM01209940.1, read as the reverse complement.
TTATAACAAAATAAAGTAACTAGGATTTTTAAGGATGAATTTGAGATTGATTTCTGAGTATATTGAATATCAAAAATCTAAACTACTTAACATCGTGAATAAAAGTCTTCAATGGTCTAAGGAAATCCAAAAAGGTAATAAGATACATGAGGGTACGAAACCATATACAAAATACAAGTTTATAATCAAAAATGAAACTTAAAAACACTTAAACACGTTAACAAGACACATGTATTAACAAAGTTTAACATTATATAAGATCAAGAATATGAGAAAACTATTGATTGATTATGACATGAACAAGCAACCCAAACCCCATCATTCTCTTCCAATAATTACAACAAAAGGCATCTTGCAAACCTAATCATTAGTTGTCTCATCATGAATGTTTTCCAACCCAATTACCTAAACTCATCTACTCATCCCTCAATTTTGACTTTCATGAACATCTTTAAGCATCATAGTTGACCAAACACCCACTCAAGTCAACTCTCAATAACTAAACTAGCAGATAACAAGATGTAAAAAGTAAAAACTCACCAATATTGACACCAAAATCTCAATTCTCCATTTTCAACACCATGTTTCTCAATAGTTTTAAAACACTCAAAAGCTGGATATGCATATCCAAGAATCAACCTGCATCCATAACCAAACATAATAATAATAATAATAATAATAATAATAATAATAATAATAAACCATTAATAATCTTTGTATCCAAACACCCTTTTTCCCCAAATCAAAAACTGTTGAAAACTTACACAAGACTGTTTGTGATGAGCTCACCCAACATCTTCAACCTCTAATCTCCCCTTTTCCCGCCAAAATCACTAGCTAATTTCACTGTAAAGACGATGATCGTAATCGATTTTCGACGAATTTACAGAAATTGAAACGATGATAACCCAATTGGATCCAGACCCATGTCGATTTTACTTCAAATCAACAAAAGTGAAAAGATCAATACAGTCAGCGGAGAATAATCTTTTTCAATCAAATCTTTACAGAAAGCAATCACTCTTGAAAACCCCAAAACCGAAATCACAATCGAATCAAATAACCGATTAACGTTTCAATCGATTAGTTACTGAATCTGAAAACCCTTAATTGGAAACTGAAACCCATTTGGTATGATGAAATTAAGGGGGATTAATGAGCAAATTACCTTGTTAAAACAGAAAAAGATCTTTGATTGATGATGGGGTTTTGAAGAGATTAACGAATGCTTTGAAATCAGTGTTAGAAGCTTGAAAAAGAAGGAAGATTGATGAAGAACAATGAGGTTATTATATGAGCATGAGTGTGTGTATGTATGTATGTGTGTGTATTTATAAAAAAAGAAAGAAAGCGGTTGAGAGGTGGGGTTAACTTGCCTCCAACGCATCCTCACTTCTTACACACTTTTTATAAATTCTTGATGCTTATTTGGAAATATAATATAATAATTTATATACTTATAATTACAAGAGGAAATTGTATAAATGATTTTATATTTTGATCAGATTGTACGTTTAGTTTTAAGATTTTTGAAATTGTATGGTTAGTTTAAGATTTTGAGTGCATGTTAATCCTCAACGTTATATTTCATAATTTTGTTAAAATTTAAATTCAAAGAATCAGACAATACTTACATAAAAGTTTAAAGTAACCTTGTAATTTTAAAATTTAAGGATGATATATGCAAGTTTCTCCGGTTATAATATAAGCTAACTTCTTAAGGTTTTATGTTGTAGAATTATTATGTAAAGAAAATTAATTTTAATATATACATATTGTAATATTTAAATGTAAACTACTGTTTAATAATTTATTTTGGTTCTTAGGACAACAACTAAAAAACATAGTTAAGCTATTGATAGGGGTGTATACTTGTTTTTTACTTAAAAATAGATCATTTATATAGCAAGTGAAACTATTTCGTGTACGAGTTAACTTTATAGGTTATAAATTCATTTTAGTTTTAACTTTCTTTTTAATTTAATTTTTAATTATCTGTTAAAAAATACAAAGAAGCGATTTTATCCTTACTTCTAAAAACATATTTGTAATGAATATATGGATATTTAGATCTTTTTTCTTAGTATATTAGAATAAAAAAATAAAGATTTGCCATATTTAAGTTACAAAGTATTAATTTAACTATTACCATTTGGTTTTTTATTAAAGAGGTCAGTTATTACAACGCAGTTTATATAAGAATAACTATGTCATTAAAGATTAAATAAATAGAACGTTTTAATATTAACTTAAAATATATTCACAGCTTAAAATATATCGTAATATTAATAAAAGTTTTATGCAAAAGAAAGTAAAAGGAAAAGGAATGCTATAGTTTAAAAAACTTGATTTTTAAAATCGATTTAGAACCCTGAATCTATCATCCCGAATATGTTTCTTTTTCATCTTGGAATACATATTCGTATTATAAAGATCTAAAAGCAATATATGAACTTATAAGTGTATTAACATGATTTATTAATGGTGATATTTACCCCTTGCCAAAACTAGTCATGTTGTAGCAATAGGCAATAATAAAAGGGTTCTACCACCATTAAATTACCTATTGGAAATTGAAATAATTAATTAACTGTCTCATAAAAACTGCTTATTTGATGTTACATTTCGTACGACTAATTAAATACCTATACCAACTAATAATAATGGTTTTCGTTATCATAAACAATGGTCATATTATATGGCATATCATACCGTAATAATCTTTAACTAATAGAGTTTAAAGAACATTAAATTTGGGATTGTTAATGCTTATCTAGAGTAAAGAATAAAACACACCAAAAAAATACAAAAGTATACATTCAAACATGAGAAATACAATAAGAGTTTGTATTATTTATCGACATCACAACAAAAAATTCAACAATTTTGGTGTCGTTGTTTAGTTACAGTGTTTTAAAGTGATGTGATTTTAACTAAGAACTTCTATTAAAAAAAGAATCATCATAACCGGATAAAAATAGTAGTTACAACAACCATGACGATATTTTAATGGACAAAAACTCTTAATTGTAGTTGAGGGTAGACATACCATGAGATTAAGAAGTATTTCGGAGTAGTTGTTTTCAAGCCAAAGATTGTATTTCAATTGTTGTTATTTATTCTTTATTTGTTCGAATTCAAGTTTTATTTATTTTATGATTACATGAGTTTAGAAAATTAACATTCAACAAGGTTGTCTATGCTGTTTTGATATTAAAATTTTTTCTGATATTTGATATAATGTTGATGTATTTATTTAAAAATTACATATTAAAATAAATGAAATCCTGAAACTATGTAGACAATGATGCAAGTCTACAATATGAATAAAGTGAATGGTAGTTAGTGTTAGGTCAACGTTTAACCAACTTTGTCTTGCAAATCAAATGGACAACGAAAGTTAGTTATCATGTATCGCATGTGTATTATTTTCAAATTACAATTCACCGGATAAGTGGAGATGAATAGAAAAATGCAATAATATATTTCATGGTTTAACCGTTTAATTGTTTGAGAAGATTATAGTTGGGACTGAGCCGGTAATTTGAATGGTTGTTTGAGGTGAGAGAATCACATTCTTATAAAACTATTGTTTTGTTTGATGATTAATTCAAAATCGTATCCCTCTCCTCATTTTTTATTAACGATAAGTGTTGTTGTTACTTCTACTACGTGTCACTTTTGTCATATGGTTGATGAGGAGGTTACCATTTTTTTCTACATTAGACCCTCAACCAAGATTTAAAGCCGATTATCCATGTGAAACGACATAGTTATCAGTCAACCTTACAACAATTTAGAGTGATCTCATATGCTTAAAATTTCCTAGTCCAAAAATAAAATCAAACTTATTATGTTGTTAATCATTGCACTACCATTTGTTAGGAACGCTAGAAACTTAATTTTCACAAAAAAAAACTGTTCACCACTAAAAATAATCAATTATTTATCTAGTTTTTTCGACCTAACTTGGTCTGATGCAATATGACTCTTTTTTTGTAATATGTAACTTTTGTATGTTTTGTCATCCTCTTGATGGCTTGATGCTGGTCGTTTTTTTATCACATTGTCTTTGTTGTAAAAAGAGTTAAAATTACATTGAATTTTCTTACTAATTTTGACAACCAAATCGGCCCATTTTAGCAAAGACTTTATCTTTCATATGGGCCCGTTCATTTAAAGGCTCAAGTATGCCTTAAACTAGTTCAAAGCACAACGTTGATCAATTTGACAATTTACCACCAATTTATTATCGGGTAAGTAACTCATGTTTTATACCAATTGAACTGATAAAAATATAATCTAAATAAAAAAAATTTATCATTTTGTTTTCAATCCAAATGAAAATATTGTGAAACAGAATGTATTCAATCTCCATTAGAACTAATAAAGCACTCTTGAATAGCTCAAATGGTGATGAAGGTTGCACACATCAAAATCAAAGATTTGACTATGAGACTCAAATGGTTGGGCTCTTACTTGAACCATCCATTAAAAAGTTCTCATAAGAAATATTAAAAGTTTAAAATATCACATATTAAAAATGAGTCACTTATTAACAAACCATAACTTGTTATTAACAAACCATAATTTGAATTAATATTACTAAGTACGGCTTTTGCTTAAATTATATTTTCAAAAGTATGTTTGAAAATGTAGAATAAATTATATCGAATTTTAAGTAACTACATATTGTTTGAACATCAAAAATATATTTAAATGTGTAGAAAAATGAAATATAAAAAAAATTGAAAGACTTTATATTTTGAAGTGTCTTTATTTAAGACCTTGAAATATTAAAAAAAGATACCCTTGTTAAAAATGATAAAAGATGATATTGATATTCTATAGTATTTATAAACCAATGGAATGAATAGTGTTTTTGAAACATGTTGTGTACAAATGTCTTTTGTATGTACAGTTTTTTATGCATCCCTTATAACAGTTTGATGTGTGTGTGTGTTGTGGTCCCCCTTTAAATGGGATTTTCTCACCATTCTTCACGCACAAGGATCCAGGTCCGACTTCCATCGCCACTATGACCTCCACTGCCTCTACTGCCTTCACTGCCGACTGTTGCTAGCGATCGTTTCATCCAACGATCGTCTGTAGCGATGACGATGGTACAACTTCCATCACCATGACCGCAGGTCAGTAAAAATCGCGTAACGCGTGATGTGACAAACACATAGATTAATTAGCGGAGAAACTATTAAATCATCAAAACGAATTCCAATAATGACTTAGGCACCACGTGTAAAAATGATAAAATAGATAATACTAATATTGATGCTCTTAGTTAAAAATGATAAAAAAGAATATTGATATTTAATTTGAAATAATATTTTTTAAATAAATTTTAAGATGATAAATATCAGGAATTTGAAATCTCCACAATTTTGATGGTGATCGAGGTAATTATAGAATCTTCAGGACTTCAAGATAAAAAATATAACACTAGTGATAAAAAATGTTGCGTTCCTTAAGTATGTTTGATAAAAACTGTCTAGATAATTTCATACTCAAAAGCTAGAATCTTTTTTGTAACACTACTTCATATCATTGAAATCTTGCATTTTTTTTTCAGATTATGAGTTTATTTTGTTAAAAAATATCCAAAGATTGAAACACTCAAAGTTAATGGGAAAAAGTCAAAAGACTCAAAATCAACGTGCTATAATGGCATAATCCAGGGCAACTTAACAGAATAATTACATATATAAAAAATATTTCAATAGTTTAGCTTTCAAACCCTAAAAAAACGTTTCAACTAAATCACCCAACTTTTGTTTTTTATACAAATTAAAGGTTTTAACATGTTTTTAGCATGTTTTTTTGTTTCAATTAGTAAATATATACATATATTTTTTATGCAGATATGGAATGGTGACATAGGTTTTAGGTATGTTTTTCATAAATATAATTTACATGTTTTAAAATTTTTAATATAGTTTGAAATTCCCGACCTGTAATTCTTATTCTCCATTTGTTTCTTGACTCAAAATAATTCGATGTTGACTCGATTTAATGATCCAATTTTTAATTTTTTTTAAAAAAATGATTACTATTTTGTAAAATCTAGAAAGATATACCATACTCAAAATGAGAAATGTAATAAACAATATTTAAGGTCTTGCTTATCAATTAGTATATACACTATTACCTATTACCTATTAGAAATTGGGTTGTGAAATCATATTCTAATTAGACTAGAAAGCAATCAAGTCAATGTGATGTTGAGTTAATTACTGGATATTACTTTTTCATTGATTATATTTAAATTTAAATAACTCTACGTGACTTATGAAAACTTCGCGGAAAAAACACTAACCGGTCAAACTAATACTATAAAAAAGATTATTAATAACCAACAAATATGTCAAGATCTTTATCTGTTTAAATATTTGAAAGCTGAACTATTGAAGATGTTAGGTTAGGTAGTATATGATCAACATGATTTGTTTTGTGCCACAAACACAATGAAACACATTAAATCTCTATACTTAAAACATCTTTTTAACTAGATCAGTACAGAACGCGTGACCTGATTTAAGTCCTCAAGTGATTTTGAGAAACAAAGTTGTACAACTGACGTCGTACACAAGGAGACACAAACTTACATGGGATAATGTAACAGGTTATCGGGTATATAGTGATGGTAAATGTTATTTTGTAAACGGTGGTGAAGAGTATGTCATTTTGATCGGTTATTTTAGTAATTGGATTTGGTAAAATGGTTATTTTCGCCATTTTTACCTAAAAAAAACCCTTGTTGTAGTTGTACTTCAACGTACAAGTATGTTGTTAATCGTTATGGGCCTGTGTGGATGAACTTCGGTGTTTACGACGGAGTTGTGTTATGATTTATGACTTATGACTCCGATGCACACCCATCACTCGTGGCCTATAATATCATCACTATCTATTCGATTTCATCACAGGTATTCGTATTCCCCACTCTAACTCACTTCAACACTTCGATCAAGAAACTGACGATTGAACACTATGCATTTCCCCTAATTTAGTTTCTTCAATCAACAATTACAGTAGAGCAATTGCATTCAGCAACAGTAAGATTTCCCACATGGGTCACGAGAAATCGCAATTGATTCGCCACAAATCGGATTCTGTTCCTAATATCAGATTGTGTAACGTTTCTGGGTATGATTGATATCAAATTTCTTAATCGCATATGTTAATTGTTATATTTGATGGGGTTTTATGATTGACTTCAAATTTGTGATTTGTGGATGACAGGAGGAAGACGGAGTTAGTGGAGATTCATGCTAGAAATCCCAGATTGCATATTCTTTTTGTTGCTGGAAATCCAGGTAATTTCAGTGGATTCTTAGAAAATAGTATTAGATAGAACAAATGCTGATAACATATCTGATATGATCACATGTGCACCTAATAAATCTTGCCTTTTGATTAGGTTTGATGTAAAGAAACTGTATTTTCATTCTTTGAAGGAAGGTGAAGCTTAGTTTGAATTGTGATTACATAATTCGGGTAGTATTAGATGAGGGAGAAGGTGAAGTTAAGGAACATAAATGGCATGAGTTTTAGAGAGAGATGTATTGCACTCTTGGTTCTCCTTACATCAGTCGGTTTTAAACATTATAGTCACCTTCTTCATTGATCACTTTGTGATTCATAATGAGGTTTTCCACCGTTATCAGACTGTGAGTTAGTCACTAACATGATTGGTTTGTGTTATAATTATGTTGTTTGCCCCTTTTTGTGAGAGCTTCTCCACTACCATGATGTTCACCGAGTTGTTTCTTCTTATCAGCAATGTGAGTTTTATCATAGGTCACACATTACCACTGTGAGTTTCATCTAGCAACCCTCGTCTATCTTGTGTGTAGTAGCTCGATATTATGGGTGTGTGAGTTCAGGATGCTAGTACTTATTTTCCCTCTATAGGATGCCTCTTGCTGTTGCTGTTGTCTATATCTTTGGTTTAAAGATGACATGTTATTTTTGGCTTCAAAAATCATTCAGTTAAAGTTTGAATTAAATGACTAGCTCTTTCTACACTAGGTGATGGTGGCATATGAATCAAAATATTTGAAGAAAGAAACCATGTAGCCTATTGGACTGCTTGTTTATCTTGTTCACCTTTACCTATTATGTAGGATGTTTATCTGAACTTACCTTTTATGCTTTATTTTGATGAATTATTAATCAGTTAACCAATCTTTTTGGTAGTAATAAGTTGTTGGTACAGGAGTAATTTCATTTTACACTGATTTTTTGGAGTCCCTTTATGAGCAAATGGGAGAGAATGCTTCTATAACAGGTGAGAATTGGCTGCTCCTTTTCATGTTTTTCAGTTAACAAAAATTCAAGATAACCTGTAACATTTACCTTCATCTTTTTTGTTATAAAGATCAAGTTGGTTTTTTTTGTTTAAATATTTAGATATCAACTTTGTAATTTGAGTGCTTGTGTCTTTTTGTGTTTATGATCAGCAATTGGGCATATATCACACTCGGAAAAGGTATTCTCTATCGTTATACAAACTCATATTTCATTCAATGTGCACTTTTTTTTCGCTGTATGGTGTTTGTAACATACATACAACTTCTTGTGTTGAATCAACACTCTCTTTAGCTACATGCTTAGCTAAAAGTTAAATTAAAATTATTCTAACTTAGGCCATAATAAATGTTTTTATTGTCACTAAATAAGTTATCAACAATGGACATGAATAATTGGACAACTTTGCGCTGAATTTCCACAGCATCTGCAGCAATCTTGTAAATTCAATTTTGGTTCAACTGAGATTAAGAAGAACCATTATTATATTATGAATGTTTTAATCAGTGAATTGTGAACTTACTCTCTTTTATATCTTCCAGCAAAAACAAAGACAAATTTATTTTGGTCACTTATTATGATTTGAAATTTTGTGATATTTATGTGATAATGTTGGATTTTTAAGGATTGGGAGCAGGGGAAGGTGTTCTCATTACAGGAACAAATTGATCACAAGGTAATCTTTCTAATTTGTAAAATTTTATGATAGTGTTTGGTAATTGGATATGCTTTTGCTGTTATAAATAATAATCTGATGATAACTGGCTGTTTGAGTGTTTGCAAATTCTGATTATTTATAATAATTAAGTAATGAAAGCAGATTCTGTTTATCCAAACACTAATAACTGGTTATTGACATGATTAAAAATAATTTCTTGTTCCTCAGATCAGTTTCATCCAGCAGGAGTTGCGAGCTCTTGAAGTCCCTCTTGTTTTGGTGTGTTTTATTGCTTATTACATCGAGTTTTGTTCTTTCTCCAATCCTGAAAGCTAACATTTTTGGCGAAGTGCGATATAATACATTAAAACTATTTTATAATTTATAAAAAATGATATGGCTTTTTTTCATTATTTTTCTTTCATTAAACTGTAAAAGAACTCACTTATTGCATCAACTACCTAAGGTGCATCTTGTCTTCTCTACAGGTGGGGCACTCAATTGGGTCATTTATGTGTTTGGAAATATTTAAACGAAATCCTGAAAAGGTGATAACTTAAGAAATTGTAATTTACTTATGAATGGGACGATTTGAGTTATGTTTTATTTCTATGGGTCAAATGGACCGAACTTATGAAACGGGTTGAATATCACCCAAGGTTTATTTTCAATATACATGTCCTCCCAAGTCATTTTATTCAAAGATTTGGACTATTATTGTAATTAAAATAAATAAATTTTCTTTTGTGTATGATTAACAATGTTATTATTTGTTAAAATAAATAAAAACTGAACAAAAAAGTGTTTTTGAGCCAACCCAGTCTAATTCAGACCGCTTTGACTCATACTACAATGAATACCCAACCCGTCCACCAATCTTGACACCTATAATATTGAATGATATGGTAATTCTCTTCTGATGCTTTGGTCTTATCCTACAGGTTGCATATTTTGTCGCCCTCTATCCATTTCTTGCTGTGGATCCAAAATCTCAGCAACAGTATGTTATAAAGAAAATTTCAAGGTAAAACAATTGTCACCATCATCATCACTAATCAACAATTTATATCCCTGCTCTAAAAATAAATGATCTTTATCTTTCAAATATCTTGAAAACATACTATAATTCTCTCGATAATCTTTTATTTAGAGATGTTTCTTCCACTCTTCTTCAAGTATTTGAATATTATTAGCCAAAATATAATGTTTTTAAAGTTGTAATAGTCTGATATTTATTAAAAATTTTTTTGTTAATATCAGGTCCCGACTTCAATCTAATCTGATAAGTGCTATAGTGGCATTGTTGGGATTCCTACCGATTTCGGCATCAAAATTTATAGCAAAAGCATCATTGGGGAAGTCGTGGTCGACTGCTGCTCTTGACGCTCTTTGTACAAGCGTTCTTAAGGTAAACTAATTTACTCTAGGAATTATAAAATTAATATCAGTGATATATAATCAGAATTTGAAATTTGTTGCAACAACTATAATAAGTATATGACATCTCACCACTTTATATATATAGTGTTGGTAATTTATCTTCTTCAAACAAGTATAACTACGCATTCAAATTGAGTATTATTTTGTCAGCTGGGATGGGACCTATTTCCTTCTTGTTCAAGTGGTCCTTTAGTCCTTTTTAACTTCATTTTAAAAGTTTATATCCATAAATTGGAATTTTGATTAATACATATTTCTAAATGTAAGTATAATTAATTGTTCTTATGTTAATTATTGTTTATCTTGTTTCAGTATCATACAATGTGCAATGTGCTTTATATGGCTATGACTGAATTTGAAGAGGTATATAATCTCAAACCCTCCTCTCCCCTCTCCAAAAAAAACAACCAACTATATAAATATATTCTTTTTAAAGTTTTAAATTAGAAACTACCAGGAGAATAATTAATTTTTGTGTATATTTATACATTGTGTCCATGTTAGACCAAATTATAGCCATGAAATACACGAACATTTCATGTGTCCACTTTATATAACATATAGTTGTATCATTAGAAATATCTTGAAATGTACAAACCTTACCCCCTATTTAAGAAAATGAAGTAAAGTGATATAAAGTAGATACTTGAAAATTTGGATTGACAAAAAAGAAAGTAGATGCTTGACAATCAAGTAAGAGCTAAAAAGGTCAAAAAATGGGTCAAATGTATATTCCAAGGCGTTTCTTATGGCACATGAACATAAAGTAGATATCTGGTTCTTGTAGAGGTAAAAACGTTTATGACATGAATACTAACGTATAAATATACTCCAAAATTTATTATTCTCTTGATTTTCTTGTCATTACACTAAAGAAAAGCAAAAAAAAACCTTTATATTCTTTTTTTCTTTACATAATCTATATCTTATAGCTTATAAAGGTACCAGATTGGGAATTCATGAGGAAAAAGAGAAATAGGATTGCATTCTTGTATGGTGATGATGATCATTGGGCCCCATTGTACATGCATGATGAGGTAAACCATTGATGCCATTGGCATGCATACTTTCTTTCAACAGTGTGTTTTCTTTTTCAAGATATTTGCACAGGCTAATTGCATAAAAATGTAACAAAATTATCTCCTAAAAAGTTAACAAACTTTCAACTTATTTATGTTTTGCATAACTATTCTTTGGTAACAGCTTATAATCTACTCGTATTAACCACTTAAATCTGCACTTTACAAAATTTGAATCCTCAACTTCTTAGATTGAGAGAAGAGAGACACCTTACCACCAGGACGTCCTTTAAAGATGTTTGGTATAACTGTTAAACTTGAGGTAATGTTGTGTGGTTATTTCAAAACTAAACAACAGAAAACACATAGTGTCTTACCTTTGTATAATTTTTGGGGTTAATATAATAAAAAACAGTAATTTTTGTTTTTCATGAAAAGTCCCTCATCTTATAAAAAATACACGGATAGTGTCACAAAATAATTTCTTTATATTACAGTCCCTAAACTTGTCTAAAATGTACATAATGAATTTCTTTCATAAAAATTTGGAATGTCACTTATAAAAAAAGTCATTTTTTAAAACAAAATTTGCATGCTTTTATACAATTTTAAGGACTTTAATAACGAAAATTAGTTAATGACATTTTCTTTTGTTTTTTTTTCCTTTACAAATGACCATAAAAAATATGTTGAGAGACTTTTTTTCATGGAAAATAAGAAAGTATATTAGTTTTTTATAATATCATCTATTAAAGTTTGTACCTTTGCAAGAACAACCGTAATGGCATAACCCATGTTATAGTGACTTGTACTTCATGCATCAAAACTTGTTTCTTTTCATGAAAAGATTCTAACTTTTTCTTAATAAAAACGTACTAGGTGGTGAAGCAGGTGCCAGATGCTGTCGTTGAAGTCGAAAGAGAGGGTTACACCCATTCTTTCTGCTGCACCGTGGCTGGTTCGGTTTGGGTGGCTCGTCATGTTGCAACCTTGATCAACAAAACCATAGTTTGATGGGACCATGGTTCAATCTTTGTAGGACCAATAGGCTTAGCTCACATGAACCTTGTGAATAAACGTGTGTGTAAGTTCCTTATTAATTGTAAAAAATCAATGCAAAGTGTGTACCCTATCTTCTATTATATCCAGCTCTACTATAATTATGTCCATTTATGCATCCTTGATAGGTATCATGGAAATCCCATTTCCATCATTACCCGGAAAACGGTTGAATTTTGCTTGAGCAGTTGTACCGTGTGCATAAAAAGGTGTACCTTTCAACAAACGTGGATTGCCAAAGTATGAATCTTTGTTTGAGACGTGTGACACGAGGGTGTCGTTAGCATTATGCTTCGAAAGTATGTGATATGAAATAATCAGAATTAGACAATTAGAGATTGGTAGATCTGTGTCGTTGACAAATGTCACATTCATCCTTGAGATCGCGTAAAACGCGTTTGAAGTAATAATGAATTTCAAAACATAACATGAACTTGTAATATTAGTGGGGAATAGTTGAATTTTGATCGTTGTCGTGGGGTCGAGAGTGTTGTTTTTATTGAGTTAAAGTTTGGAAGATATGATTATTGAATGGCGATTGTTATAAGTGTTGAGTCTGAACAATCTTTAAATGTTGAGAGTTATTGCATATTTACACAATTTCTGAAGAGGGTCATGATGCTCATTTAGTTTGCAGGTGAAATGTTTGTCATGTCTTTCGTATAGCCTTTAATTTCATTTAGTGGCCTCAGATGTTGTCTATGGGCTCTAAATCTCTAATCGTGGGTACAAGTCATGATGCTTTTGGTACCACAATCTGTTGCGTTGTGTTGGGCTATTGTGATCGGTGGTGACTAGGAATTTATGTCACTCGATCAGTCAGTTTCAGTGTTTGGATGTCTATCGGTTTGATTATGGATTTTCCGTTTAGGTCCCTGTCGAGATAGACTCAAACTATAAGCGTATGCATTAGTGCATTACACTTATCTTACTAGTTTGTTTCAAGTGTAACCTTGTTTTCGCTTATATGTTATGCAAATTAGCTAGAGACGTCATTGTTTTATTTCAATATATATGACATATGGTTGATTTAATGTGGTTACAACACGACTAAAGACTTTAAGTGACAAACTAAAACAATGTTTCTTTTTTTCAGAACACCTATCGTGACAAACCAAAAGATTTACGACAGTATGACATAAGTTAATACTTACTTTTATCAAACCCTTCCTTAAACATCGTTTTTTTAAATATTATTTAGAGTAGATATGATAATAAACTAAAGATATTAAAAATCAAATTACTTACCAAGTTTCAAATATTATCATTCTTTTATTCAAATAATAATATAATATCTCAATATTATTAAAAATAATATAACATAGTTTTGAGTGTTTTTAACAATATGAAATCCACAAACGGCTAATTTATTTAAAGTAAAAAAATTAAATAGATTTTCAGAAATTGATGTTATCCAGTGGGATCTGATCATCTCGGATCCATTGGAGTTAAACCCGGCGGGTTATACGGGTTTTTTTAAATGAATTATTTATCACATTTTTTTATAAAATGAATGCGATATTTTTTTAATAACCCTTACTGTCATGCCAGCTTCCAAACTCTTCCAATTATACCTTAATATTATTTTATTTCATTTTTTTATTTTATTTTATTCAGTTTCATAAATAAATTCGAAATTAAAGTATCAATTAAACCTTTCGGGTCAGAAATATTTCCTTACAAGCTTATTTGTTCTCTCTATATATCTGGCCATTATAATCATTTAAACTTTTACATGCGTAATTATTTCGTACAAAAATCACGTTCTCATATAAAAATTTAATATTTAAGATATATATATATATATATATTTCTGGAATATCTCTCAAAATACTATATAGTTCAAAAATTAAAGAAAAGCTTAAAAAGTAAAAAAATTACTTTCACAGGTGGGGGCTTGGTTAGTTTTCCAAGTTAGATGAAGTTAAATATCACTCGACTGAAACCTGTAAAGTAAAGTTGTCTTTCGTTTATTTTATTATTTAAGATAGAGTATACTTTAATTTACTAATTAAATACATAAATACATACCATTACTTTCAAAATACCCAAAAGGTACATTTTGTTTTTACGTTATTCTTTCCAAAAGTTGATTCTTTAAAGTCTCATACATAATTACTTCTTAATCTTTATATAGAACTCAAAATGCTAATGGTGTATTCTAATGATATCTGATATGTTTAATGATGTTTCTTGTAAATAGTTAGAGTTTTATTATTAACAATGAGTAGATTTAGAAACATGAGTGCGTGTCTCACATTCAAAAGACATAAAATACAAATATAAACTTGCAAACAACCAACTTTAAGTTTTTCTAACGGCTATTAACACTATAAACTCAGTCATCTTGGCAAACCCATTCTAAGAGAAACTCAAGCCTTGCGAAAACAGATAGCGCTGATAACTCACCCATCTACTATTCCAGTGGAAACCGATCGCCCAAAGTCCCACTGAGGTAAGACCCCCGGCACATCTGAAACATATTACACCAAGTGAGACTCGAGTTCATCACCTCCACATCAAAAGGCCATCAGATTGTCTCTCAAAATAATTGACTTGGTTTGCATTGACTACAATTGAGTTAAGTAATAGATATATACCAAGGAGTTAAATTCGTTTTTACTTTCTAAGGTTGGACAAAAATAATTATTTTTCTCGAAATGATTAAACATATCAATTCCAAAAGTTTTATAAATTGGTTTCTTCTCAATTCAAAATTTTAATCAGTTGTTTCAACTTAAAATCAAAATAACAAAACTTTAAATTGAAATTGAAAAAAGTAATAAAAAATTTTTAGACTAAAATTAATATTCTCAAACTTAAAAAAAAAAAATTACTTCAGCGAAACCTTAGCAAATTTAAAAATTAATTCTAATTAACTTACTAATCACCTTGGTTGCGATTTGCTAAATAAATAAACCTTTTTAAACAATATATTCGTACCTTCATTTTTTTGGTAGAATCTGTCCATCTTCATGATATGACTGTCACGCAACCGTAACAAAAGGTACCGTAACGCTAGCCCGTACTCATCCCTTTATATAGAACATTTTACCACCGTATATCAATACAAGTCAACTTCCCTCAACCTCCACCACCACCACCACCA